>CM032409.1:2091750-2266750 GCA_019049475.1 Eueides isabella | reverse complement strand
TGCGGTTGTGTGTGTGTGTGTGTGTGTGTGTGTGTGTGGTGTGTGTGTGTGTGTGGTTGTGTGTGTGTGTGTGTGTGTGTGGTTGTGTGTGTGTGTGTGTGTGTGTGTGTGGCTGTGTGTGTGTGAGTGGCTGTGTGTGTGTGAGTGGCTGTGTGTGTGTGAGTGGCTGTGTGTGTGTGAGTGGCTGTGTGTGTGTGTGAGTGGCTGTGTGTGTGTGGTTGTGTGTGTGTGTGTGGTTGTGTGTGTGCGGTTGTGTGTGTGTGTGTGTGTGTGGCTGTGTGTGTGTGTGGCTGTGTGTGTGCGGTTGTGTGTGTGTGTGTGTGTGTGTGTGTGTGTGGCTGTGTGTGTGTGGTTGTGTGTGTGTGTGGTTGTGTGTGTGTGTGGTTGTGTGTGTGTGTGTGTGTGGTTGTGTGTGTGTGTGTGTGGCTGTGTGTGTGTGTGGTTGTGTGTGTGCGGTTGTGTGTGTGTGTGTGTGTGTCTGTGTGTGTGTGTGTGTGTGGCTGTGTGTGTGTGGTTGTGTGTGTGTGTGGTTGTGTGTGTGTGTGTGTGTGGTTGTGTGTGTGTGGTGTGTGTGGGTGTGTGTGTGTGTGTGGTTGTGTGTGTGTGTGTGTGTGGTTGTGTGTGTGGTTGTGTGAGTGTGTGTGGTTGTGTGTGTGTGTGTGTGTGTATGTGTACTCACCCTGTAGACAGGGTTCCCGTTGTTGTTCCCAATGCCGATGCGCACGAAGCAGCCGGTGACGGCGCGGGCGAAGAACGGCAAGTGCACCAGTCGCTCCAACTTGAACCTTAAACAACATTGTTATTATAAATATAGAAACTTTTATATGGCATAGGCAGTGGACACCTGGGAACATGAAACAAGACACTCCGTTCTCAATAGGACACTTCCGTTCCTAATTTCTCCACTGAATTTGACGTATTATATGAGAAACGGAGTGTCTTATGGTTTCCCAAATTCAGCATACGGAGTGAAACTAAGAAAAAAAAAAATAAATACCTGCTCAATCTAAGTTTATTAATCTGTTCCCTTGTATCGGCGTATTTGACTTCCACTTCTTCCCTCTCCCTCTTCTTCTCTTCTTCTTCCGCGTCAGACGAAGAAGAACTTGTTGAACTTCTACGACCTGTTTAAATAAAGAACAAATAATAGTATTATAATTATGTCGTGGCGCAGCGGCACAAGCGTGTGACTATAACCGATGGGTTGTGGGTTCGATCCCCACTCGAGGAAATTAAATATTTAATATTTTCAATTTCAATATTTAATATTTTCATTTTTTATTTTTCATGAATATAAAAATCAATTAAAGATAATATATTTCTAAAAGAGGCCCGTTGTGGCGTAGCGGCACAAACGTGTAACTGTAAAACGACAGATTGTGAGTTCGAAACCCACTCGAACAAGTGAAATATTTAATATTATAAATGAAAAATTTCATATTTTCACTTTCTCGCTCTGGTACAAAGCGGAACGCGGCGTTGAGTTACCACAACTAAACACGCAACACCCCAAATTGAACGAAAAGTGAATAACGGAACGGAGCGTCTTAACACTCACTAAATTTCCAATATCCCTCTATCTACCCTGCCATTTAAGGGAAACAGCGTGAATCAGAGTGAGTGAAAATATATGTATATAAGAAAATTCAATACCTTGTGATTTATTATCTTCTGAATCTGAGCCCGAATCGTCCGAATATATATCAGACGCTTTTAACTTGACACTTTGTTTACTTGTACCGCCTATGAGCTCAGCGTCGGCGTCCTGGAACATATATAAAATAAATCTATACTAATATTATAAAACTGAAGAGTTTGTTTGTTCGCTTGAACGCGCTAATATCAAGGACTACTGGTACGATTTGAAAAATTCTTTCAGTGTTAGATAGCCCATTTATCAAGGAAGGCTATATAGGCTATATATCGTCACGCTAAGACCAATAGGACCTGAGCACCAGTTAAGAATGTCTGTCATCAATCAATCTTTGCAGTAAGATATCACGTGTACATATAAGTTAGTAATTAATAAGTTTAAACCTCACCACGTATCACCAAGGGGGGAGGGGAGGGGGTTTAAAAATGCTACAAAAAACATCACGTGAATAATGGCGCCGGCCCGTAACCAAATTTGTTCTTAAATAATGCATGATTTGAAAAAAAAAAAAACTGTCGTGAAAACGCGACCGGTCGTGGGTTCGATGCCCACGCGGGGAATTTCAATATATACATACTTATAATAAATCTATAATTGATCATTGTCAGTGTTAAATAACATCGTATAGGGGACGTTTATTAATATGATGGGGCCCAAAATAAATATTTTTAACATTTTTGTTTGTTCACGTGTCAATCTCAGAAACGGCTGACCAGATTTCGATGCAGTTTCCACTATTATATTTTGACAATCTCTCTTCAAAATTCAGTGTTGGTTATATTAGCTATAATTTGAGTTTTCAATGAACTTTTCAACAATTATTGTATAAATTAACGCCATTATTTTAGCGAAAAAAAAAAAAAAACAACAAAACGATACAAATTTTACTTTAAACTCTGTTCTAATACTTTTTATATTAAAATAGGCAAAGCGTGAAATTGAAAAGACTAAAATTTTAGTTTTTAATAACAAAGAAAAAATAAAAGGTAAAAAAAAAATACCCCACATAGATATTAACAACAGTACATTAAAATGTTTTAATCATTTTCATAGTAAGGCCGCGGTCCGAATTGTACTCAGAGCGCTTATGACGCCTACACTACTAACGTGCGGTCGGATATTAGTGAGCGCGCCATCGTCTGTTAGCAGTACTAATAATTCGGACCACTTGTGAGCGTGCTTACGACTTTGACAAATTAAACATAATTTAACAAAGCACTTTTTGATATAAACATGAGTGGAATATGATCTGTAGCTGATGAAGATGTGATAAAATGCAATGTATTCAAACATTTTCCGCAATTGAGGATAGTGACATTGACGTGAGGATAGTGACGATAGTGACATTGACGTGAGGATATATTAAACGTCAAAATAACATGAAGGTTGACGGTGCTGACGCTCCGACACGTCAGCACTGTAAGCACAAGATGGTGACATCACACGTGACGTCATACATTTCACAACGCCAACAGTGAGCGTGAAAAGGACAATTTGGACCGCACTTTAGCGCGTTATGAGCACGGTTAAATCGAGCTAACATATAGAAAACGCATATAATATAGGGTAAACGACACTGTTAAGGACTCAATTGAAATAACTATGACAGTATTAAAAATCAATTCAGCGGAAAGTGGAGAACAGAACGGAGTGTCTTAACAATGGCGTCTCAAGTAACCTATGCTACCATACGCGGGATAAAGCGTGAAATAGATTGAAAGACTAAAAAATAACAAAAAACTACAACAAATTTGACACACATTATAGAACAAAGCGGAGTATCTTAACACTACATTCCCCACCCATGTGCGGGATACAGCGTGAAGCTGCGTGATCGAATGTGCACTCACATCATCGTCCTTAGCCTGCTCCAGCCGCTTCCTCTGCTTGACCTCGACCCGCGTGGCGCGCGCGTCGCGCTGCGCCCGCAGCAGCGCCATGGCGTTCACCCGCGACTCGTCCACGTTCCTTTTACGTTCCGTCTTAGCCCCGAACAGGGGTGAAGCGGAACGTTCTTTATCATGATCTGTACACAAAGACAAACATATATATATATATATATATATATATATATATATATATATATATATATATATATATATATATATATATATATATATGTATATGTATATGTATATGTATATGTATATGTATATGTATATGTATGTATATATATATATATATATATATATATATATATATATATATATATATATATATATATATATATATATATATATATATATATAATACTTATTTGTAAAATTTGTCCCTACAGAGATGCTAACAACATAAATAAGTTGTAACAAGCGTATGAAAATGCTGACGTAGCTCGATGAGAACGTATGGCTTAGTGGTCAGAGCGGACGGAGTTGGACGGTAAACAAGAGGCGCGCGTTCAAGTTTTATAAGCTTTTAAAATTAGTATGAGTATTTTTTTATTAATGATTTAATTTGGGACCAGTTTTGGCAGGGGCACAATTGTGTGAATTAAATATTTGTCTCGTTTTCCTTGCACTAGTATCTACACAAAGCGCAGCGTTGAGTTCCGCCAAGTGACACATCATTCTTAACGAATTTTTCGAGATTTTAATTTTTTAGTTTATCGCTGTGAGTGAGTTAAGACACTCCTTTCCTTGCGCACTATACAATTTTTAAATATTGCCGAATGGATTGGCAGAACTTAACGCCGCGCTAATTTTTACGTTAGAACAGAGCAAGAAAATAAAAAAAAACTAAGCGTTAAATATAAAAATAATAAACTTAAATCAACAAGTGTAAAAGATCGTTAACGTAACTATTTATGGACTTATGGCTTAGTGGTTACAGATTTCAAGAGGTGCGGGTTCACATCACGTTACATTCAAATATTTAAACATTTTCTAAAAATGTAATACTTATATATTACCTGCATCTTTATTATCATCGTGTATTTCACCGGGACTTTGCGGAGGCTTCTCTTTCTCCTTCTCAGGCTCCTTTGGCTCTTCTTTTTCCGATTCTACTATAGAAAAATAAAACAAAATAATAAATATTATGTAGTTTATATATATTTCATACCGTACTATTTATATATTTCATACCGTACTATAATGAGGCTTGTCGTGGCGCAGCGGCACAAGCGTGTGACTGTAACCGACAGGTTGTGGGTTCGATCCCCAGTCGAGGAAATGAAATATTTAATATTTTCAATTTAAATATTTAATGTTCTCATTTCTTCACTCTGGTACAAGGCAAAACGCGGCGTTGAATTCCGCCACTCAACACACAATGCTTCAAATTCGGCGGAAAGTGGGGAACGGAAGTGGTACTGAGTGTCTCAACAGTAGGTTCCCATGTTCCCTCTGCCTACCCTGCCATGTGCGGGATACAGTGTGAAGCTGAATCAGAATAAGAATAACAATTAATTCTAAAAATAATTCATTTAAAAAATAATATCATTTTTTAAAACATCAATACCTCGCTATGACCGAAATTGAAAGTAGATTTTCTATAGCAAACCATTTAATGCTCGTAGATAGGATCCAGGTTAAGGAAAGTATTACCTTTTACCAAAA
Organism: Eueides isabella; assembly: GCA_019049475.1. Taxonomy (NCBI): domain Eukaryota; kingdom Metazoa; phylum Arthropoda; class Insecta; order Lepidoptera; family Nymphalidae; genus Eueides; species Eueides isabella. The sequence goes on along the minus strand of CM032409.1, from coordinate 2,261,539 downwards.
ACATGTAACGCCAATTTTTCTCAAATTTTAGTTAAAAAAAATAAAAAATAATAATATACCTCTAAAAATCTAGCCAATAAATAATTAAAAACAATATTTATCTCTCTTGTAACCAAAAACACAACGTACAACTTTAAACATATGTAAATATATTATTATTCTCTTTTTACCTCACACTGCGTAATCAAACTGAACTCTAAAATGGGCAAAACAAAGTGAAAATAAAATTGTGTTGGATTTGCGTTGATTTTTAGTTACAAAGGGAATTTCCACATTTTGATGACAAAATTAAAGACTTCAATTTCAATGTAATTCATTATTCAAGTTAAAAAGTCAAAGCGCGGCGTTGAGTTCCGCCACTCAACACGCAATGCCTCAAATTCGGCGGAAAGTGGGGAACGGAAGTGGAACGGAGTGTCTTAACACTAGGTTTCACTTCCGTTCCCCCTGCCTACCCTGCCTGGTGCGGGATACGGCGTGAACAACGCGCGTGTCTCACCCCTCTCCTCCCTGGCGCGCTCCCGCTCCCGCTCCCGCTCCCGCTCGCGCTCGCGCTCGCGCAGCGCGCGCTGCGCCCGCTGGTCGCGGCGGCGGCGACGCGCGTCGCGCCGGCGCGCCACCTCGCCGGGCGACGCGCCGCGCTCCGCCGCCGAGCGCCGCGCCAGCCGGAGCTTGCGCTCGATCTCCCATCTGCCGCGACGAACAATACATAAACACATAAGCACTTTCGAATTGACAAACGAATATAAAAATTATCATCGGCTCGGCTTTGTTCTTTACTGTACACATTTATAACCAATAAATTTGCACAAAGGGAGGGTTACCGCTAAAAAGCATTTTCTACCAACCGACCTCGTCGGGTGGGAAATATAAATATAAATGTACAAACACACATGCATACACAAACACACACGTACATATGTACACACGCATATGTACGTGTGTATATATATATATATATATATATATATGTATATATATATATATATATATATATATATATATATATATATATATATATATATATATATATATATATATATATATATATATATATATATATATATATATATATATATATATATATATATATATTACACACACATTAGTTTACGAAATGAAACCTAGAATAAAGTTGGCAGACTCAAGTATGCCGTCGTATGCGCGGTGCGCGGTCATTGTGTATGAAATGAACTAAATATAAACATTTAGTTATGATTTTTTCTATGTTATATCTAAAAAAATAACTTAAAAAATATTTTATATTTACTTATATTATAAATTCTCATTTCATAAATTTAGTTAACTCTACGACAAATAACCTTTTGATTATGCAATAAAATATGACAAAATATATATGTATATATATATATATATATATATATATATATATATATATATATATATATATATATATATATGTATATATATATGTATATATATATATGTATATATATATATATATATATATATATATATATATATATATATATATATATATATATATATATATATATATATATATATGTATATATATATATGTATATATATATATATATATATATATATATACACATACACACATACACATATACTTATATACACATACACATATACTTATATACACATAAATATATACACACTCCCATTGTTGACTTAAAACATCTATATAAACCCAAAACCCTAAAATAAAAAAATAAAAAAAAAAATGCTATGGTGAACAAATTTTATCGACGAATGTTTAAAATCATGATAAATTTAAACTATCGTAACAATATGGAACACACTAAACATAATAACAATTACTTATCATTATTATTCATTAAAAATTCAATGGGAAATTGGGAACATAACTTCAACCCTAGGTTCCCGACAGGATACAACATAGATTAGTCACTACTCACCTGGTTTTCATAAGATCTCTGCGCTCTATTCGCTTGAATATTTCCTGCTCCCTCTCCTTCTCCGACATGGCGGCTAGTCTAGCTCTGTCCTCCTCATCGCCCATTAAATTCTCATCGTAACTGTTTGAAAAAATATATATATATATTTATTATTTTTTATAAATTAATTTATATATCTCGAGTAAATGAAATATGTAATATTTTCAAATTAAAAATTAAATGTTTTCATTTCTTCGCTCTGGTACAAGGCGAAACGCGGCGTTGAGCTCCGCCGCTCAACACGCAATGCCTCAAATTAGGCGGAGAGTGGGGAACGGAGTGTTTTAACACTAGGTTCCCAAGTTCCCGCTATGTGCGAGATACAGCGTGAAGCTGAGTGAGTAATTTAATATAAATAATTAATTCAGTAAATTAATTCATTCCACCTATATTTTTTTCTGTCACTTTATTTTTCTAAAACATTCCGATTGATTTATCTTTTTAGATCGTTTAAATAAAACATTCTAAAAAGATAAATCAATCGGAATGTTCTAGAAAAATAAAATGATAGAAACAGAAATTAGGTGGAATGAACTAATTTACTAAATTAATTATTTATACTTAATTAATTTATAAAAATAAATTAATTTACTATAAATAAAAGTTTTTAAAACCTTTATTTATAGTAAATTAATTTGTAAAAGATAAATTAATTTAATATAAAGTTTTATTAAGAAGTGTCGTAGAACAGCGGCATAAACGTGTGATTATAACAGCGTTGTGGGTCCGAGTCGAGTATTATTTACTCGATGAATCATTTAATATTTCAGTAACAAGACAAAGCGCGGCGTTAAGTATTCTGCCACTGAAACGCGCAATGTCTCAAATTCGGCGGAAATCAGAGAACAGAACGTAATATCTTGACATTATGTTAACTTACCCATCGTCGAATTCTTCCTCTGAATCAACTGAATCATTGTCTGATGAATGTGATGAAACTTCTCCTTAAAAGAAAAAAAAAAGTTTTTCATCTATACATATAAATAAAATAGATATATCTGTCTGTTAGGCTTTTCTTTCTTTTTTTTTCAGCTTCACGGTGTATCCCGCACTAGGCAGGGTAGGCAGAGGGAACGGAAGTGAAACCTAGTGTTATGACACTCCGTTCCCCACTTTCCGCCGAATTTGAGGCATTGCGTGTTGAGTGGCGGAACTCAACGCCGCGCTTTGCCTTATTATCAGAGCGAAGCAATGAAACATTAAATATTTAAATTGAAAATATTAAATATTTCATTTCCTCGACTGGGGATCGAACCCAGAACCTGTCGGTTACAGTCACACTCCTATGCCGCTGCGCCACGACAGGCCTCAAGGTTAGGTATAACAATATTACCATGTTTACATGCGGATTTACGTACGCTTAAATTAGCTTCACGTTGTATATCGCACAGAATAGGCAGAGGGAACTCGGGAACGTAGTGTTAAGACACTCCGTTCCGTTCCTCAATATCCGCCGAATATAAGGCATTGCGTGTTGAGTGGCACAAGTCGACGCCGCCTCATTATCAGAGCGAAGAAATGAGAACATTAAATATTTAAATTAAAAATATCAAATATTTCATTTCCACGAATTACATCGAACCCACAACCTGTCGCCAGTACAGTCACATGCTTGTACCACTGCGCGACGGCAGGTCACATACACGATATCAAAACATACACAAAAAGTAAAAAAAAAGTATATACGTATATGTTTCTATTTCTCTGGAATAATCTCCGTAAAACTTGGACCGATCTATATGGGACTAACAACGACATATGTAAGGGACTTGAACGTACCGGAATTCTCTGGAAAATTCATAGTTACAATTTCATCAAGCATTTAACATGACACACCTTATATAACTTTATCAGGCATTTTAAGTTACGTACTTTATCAGACATTTTTTTTTATGGAAAAGACAAGGCAAACGAGCGTACGGGCCACCTGATGGTAAGTGATCACCGTCGCCCACGGCCCCGTGTAGCACCAGAGGAGCTACAGGAGCGTTACCGGCCTTAAAGGTATATTTAAAGTTATATACTTTATCAGGCATTCGGTTTGACAATATTACGGTCGGGTATCACGACTAGCTGATATAGTATCGGGTAGCCGTATCTGCCAGATAAATAATATATATCTATCGCGTTCCTGACGTCCCGTCACATATTACGTGGATGATTATTATCTACCAGATTAGTTGTGAGGAAGTTTGATGGTGAAACAGAATACAATATCAGCAGCCTCTATCTGTGAGATAGCATTAACTGGTAGATTACTATATGAAACTTTATTTGTAACCGGTTAAACTGGCCCTAATTATATAAGTGTCATTTTTTTACAGACGAACAGAGTAAAAAAGTAAAAGTATAAGTAATCTCTCGATTCAAAAAATCACTTAACACTTATTAAAATTTCATAAAACATAGTTAAGAGTAGAAACAGACTTGATCGAACTTGGTGCGACCGAACCATCGCACGACCGCACCGCGCACCGAACCGTTCAAGGAGAATGCACACGAGTGAGTGAGACGCCGCTATGCGTGACAGCGGCATTTTAAAATTAATATTTACACTTCAAAATCTAACATTTTTGCATATAAAAATTAAATTACTATTGTACCTCTAAATCTAAACAGTGGGGAACGGAAGTGGAACAGAGTGTCTTAACACTAGGTTATCGGGTTCCCTCTGCCTACCCTCGTGCGGGATACAGCGTGAAGCTGAGACCTCTAAATCCATGGTCTTAAAGCATGAATTAGAACATAAAAAAATAACTCCAAACGTTAATTCTAACCTAACCTAACGAAATAACGTTGTCGTCTTCCCGCTCCTTCCCAGTTCTTATATGCGTTGTGACGTGTACCGCTTACGTTAGCAAAAAATGGTTCGGTGCGCCGTTCGTTACGAACCACTGCCATGGGTTTATGAGTATAACAGTAATGAGTATTTAATTTAATTATGCAAAAATTTTCGATTTTGTAGTGAAAATAACGGCACACATAGGGGCGTACCGCACGGTTCGATGGCGCGGTCGCACCAAGTTCGATCGTCTGTTTACAGCCTAAGAACCGCCGCTAAAAATACGCGATGACATCGGTCCTTTAATTCAGGAGCTTCTATACTAAAGACAGACAGCTCAAAGCTACTATACCAAAGACAAACTTATCCCTTACTTTCCCTTTTCGAAGGTTAAAAATATTATATATTATTAGAAAAATCCATTCAAACATTGTCATTCTAAATGTTAAATTAAATTATACATTTAATGTTTTCATTTATTCACTCTGGTAAGAAGGCAAAGCTCATCGTTCAACGATGATGAGACACAAAACGGAGTATCCTAACACTAGGTTCCCAAGTTCCCTCAGCCTACCCCGCCACGTGCGGGATACAGCGTGAAACTGAGTGAAAACTGTACATACCCTCTTCCGGTTCACTATAAGTATCTTTTTTCTTTGAACCCGCACTGTCCGTGCTCATTCTAACATCACTTTGTTTCGCTTCCACTTTCTTCTTCTCTTCCGAGTGATCTGACGAGCTCTTCCTACTTTTGGGCGGATCTTCCTTTTTGGATGTATCACTTTTATCACTGTACGGTGATTCTGAGCCTGACGATGATGATGATTTGTCTGAAAAGGGTATACATTTGGTAAATATGTGTACTTTTTAAACATAGGGCGGCGTTAAGTACCGTAACTCGATATGCTCCTACAATCTCCGTTTTTTGTTAAAGCTGATTTTAATATTTTATAATAGCACATAGGCTATTGTATTCGTACGCAATATTTTTTTTCTTTTTTTTTTATGGAAGAGACGGCAAACGAGCGTACGGGTCACCTGATGATAAGTGATCACCGTCGCCCACAGCCCCGTGTAACTCCAGAAGAGCTACAGGAGCGTTGCCGTCTTTTAAGGTGTAAGGGCACCGAGGCCCGGTATTACCTAATGCGAAACGCAGTGGCCAAAGCCACTACTTAACGCCGGTCTTAAATGCCGGGGGTGGTAACAATCCGGTCGAGTCTGACCATGCGTGTTGCCATTGCTGGCAACTTGACTCTACCACACGCAAAATTCATCAGGAAAGTAGGAAACGGAACGGTTTTAATGGAAATGGAGTGTTTAAGGCACTCCAAGTTACAAAGGCACCTCTGACTATGCTGCTTTGTGCTGGATACAGCGTGAAGCTAAATAGTAAAAGAGCTAGTGTATTTATCTCTCTCAGCTTCACGCTAAATCCCGCACATGGCAGAGTAGGCAGAGGGAACTTGGGAACCTAGTGTTAAGACACTCCGTTCTACTTCCGTTCCCCACTTTCCGCCGAATTTGAAGCTTTGCGTGTTGAGTGGCGGAACTCAACGCCGCGTTTTGCCTTGTACCAGAGCGAAGAAATGAAAACATTAAATATTTAAATAGAAAATATTAAATATTTCACTTTCTCGAGTGGGGATCGAACCCACAACCTGTCGGTTCACAGTCACACGTTTGTGCCGCTGCGCCACTAAGTAGTCTATTTATAACTATTGAAATTTCTAGAATATATATCAAACGCGATATACGTAGTATTCATTGAAATGTGGTTAAGTAGAGCCTTGCAACAGGCACCTTGCCTGTTTGCAAGGCTCTACTTATAACAAAATTGTTCTTAGCGTAGGGAACATTGTATTAACACTGGCAGAGGGAACCTCTGCCTACCCAGCTATATGCGAGGTAGAGTGTGAACCTAAATATCAATAAATATTTACTATAAATAGAAATTGCACAATAACAACTTTCTGTGACAATATGAAAAACAAAAAAAAAAATGTCTTTTCAGCTTCACACTGTATCCAGTACATGGTAGGTTAGGGCATAGGGAACTTGGGAACCTAGTGTTAAGTTACTCTATTATATTCTCCAATTTCCGCCTAATTTGAGGCATTGTATGTTGGGTGGCGGAACTCAAAGCCATGCTTCACCTTGTCACCAGAGCTAAAAAATAAAAATATTAAATATTTTACCCTCAAATGGGTATTGAATTCACAACCTCTTGAGTTTACAGTCACACACTTGTACCCTTGAGCAACGAGAGGCTTCAAAACAAAAATATAAACAAAATTAATATAAATGAGTTTATTGATCTAACTCTGAATACATTAACAGCTATAAAAAATCTATTATTGGTTCTGTGATAAAAATATTGACAAATAATTATTGATAATAAAAAAACTGAGGTAGGTTAATATGTTCATTTCTTCTCTTTGGCAACAAGTCAAAGTGCAGCGTTGAGTTCCGCCACTCAAAGCACAACACCTTTAATTTGGCGAAAAGTGAACAGAATTTTTTTATTTCTCTTAACACTAGGTTCCCAGGTTCCCTCTGCTTACCCTGCGATACAGCATGAAGAAAAAGGTAAATCCTATTATCAAGTCAACTCTTTTGACTATCTATAGTAAGTCAGAACATTAGCACAGTTAACGCAACAAGCAATATATAAAAATTGGACAGAATAGATTGTTATATTTATCATAAATCCCCAAAAAAAAGTAATTGAACGCACTACATTTACACAACACACAGAAGTAAAAAATATCTTCTCTATCTCTAACCCCTTCATCTTCTATATATTTGTCTTATTGCTACAATTCGAAGCCATCCAGCTGAGGCTAAGGGAGTCTATGACTGTTAACCTTTTTAACCACAGTGATGAAATTAAACTCCAACATCACTCAACACATAATGCCTCAAATTTGGCGGAAACTGGGGAAAGGAGTGTCTTAACACTAGGTTCCCAAGTTCCTTCTGCTTATCCTGCTATGTGAAGGATACAGCGTTAAGCTGAGTATGAAATTGAAGTATTAAATAATTAATTTTAAATGAGAAATGAACTAACAACTTCCTCCTCTACAATATAATTAGGAATTGTAAAAATGTTCGTATAGACTTACCATTCTTTTTGTCATCATCATCCCAATCTGATTCGCTGCCTGAAGACTTTTTAGATTTTGGCGCTTGTGGTGGAGAGTCACCAGGTTTCTTTTTCTTTTTTGCCAAGTTCAAGAATTGCTGGAATATATCATTTTAATTGAATATCAAAACTTTAATAAAACATGGTAATTCATAAACTTTCTTATAAATTTGTAATTTTATTTATATATTTATACTATATCCAATACAGTGCAGGATAGTAACATAGAATTTACTGTTAAGATACTGGTTTCTGCCACTGGTCAATTTTTAATGTGCCATATGAAGTGGTGGGGCTCCATGCGGCTTTTCATCATGTTGCCGGAATTCAGAAATTAAAATATTTCATTGTAATGAATGGGAATTGAACACACAACTCTTGTGTAAACAGTCAGACAGTAAATGATATAATAAAACATATATTATTTATTATAAATTCATCTTTAAGCAAATATAATTAATATGTATACAGAAGACAAGTTATTGAGTAATTATTTACTTTTTACAGCATTTTTTTTTTACAAAATTTATGCAAATACATAAAAATGTATTGACTATTTATGGAATATAATTTTATAAAAACTTATTTATCATTTAATTCATAAAAATATTAGATGGTAATTTAATTTAAAAAACAAAATGTAAATATAATAAAACAACAAAATGAATTTTATAATACATTTTGTTGTTTTATTGACACATTAATATAAGCACAGTTATAAATTGATGTGTTATTAATATTTATATATAAATAATTAGATTTTTTTAAATTGAATATATGGTTGGGAGATAAAATTATAATTAGCACCTCAACTTTCAAATCTGTTTAACTATTATATAATATTATTTACATAGTTTTTTTTTATATTAATCTCAATTGTTGAAAATAAAATGTCTATATGACCTAAATGTCTGCCCTTTTAAAGGTTATGGTATATATTTTTTCTGTTTTTCATGAGTCATGCCAAATGAAGCCATTGTAAACGAAACTTATAGCAAAACATCGTGTTTAGATGAAACATATTGTTTGTTTTCTAAATTAATGCTGATTTTTGAAGGCAACATTTTCAGCATTGCGCATTGGACGTAATTAGATCTTTCAAGCATTGATCTTGGCCTGAATAAAGCAAAATAGTGAAGGAATGTTGAAAATGCTAACACCTAAGAAAGTATAACCTAGTAACTAAATGTTTTTATCCACTTACGGAATCTAAATCTGAACATTCACTGCTAGAATCTGAATCTATAAGAGGTTTATTTTTCCTTTTGGCCATTTTGTTGCACTTTTAACTACGAAATACGTTACGAGATTTTTTTCTTTACGTTACGAAGTCGTCCGTCAACTACAACCAACTATAATAAGTGTTGCTAGCTATCTAGAACTGTGTGCCAAAAAGTATATACAATTTTCCCCTAAAAAAATATATTAAAAATTTAAAATATTAATATACATTATGTTTATTATAAAATTTTACACAAAGAATACGTTGTGATAGGGTCTTGGCCAACAGCAGGTGGGGCTAGAGTGACTAATTATCTATTTTCGAATGCTGTTGGCCCTGTTGGCCTTTATAGCGCCACCGGACTTGGGAAGGCCGAGCTAAAAGAACTCTTATCTTAGCTTAGTTACCTTCGAAGGTACCAACAATAGAGAGCACGGTGTCGCAGGCTTTGCTTCACTGAGTCCGAGCTAGGCCTGTTGGCTCTTGATGAAAAACTGGCACGCTCTCGTCTCCACTGGCAGGGACGTTGTGTGTAGCGTGTGCGTGCATAACACGCGCAGTCTTAGTACTACGAAAAGACGTTTGTGTGTTACTGTGAAAAGATGTTTTTGGGTTAATAGTTATTACCATATTAACGATTTTATAAATGATAAAACACCTTGGGAATAAAATGCTCACTCCAGACTATTTCAAATGTATCATTGTCAATTATTGTAATATGATGTAATGCTTTAGTTAAAAAAGAGACATGGCCCGCTGAGTTTCTTTCGCTAGTTCTTCTCAGGTATGAGGCAGTTACCAGTGAACTGTTGGTGAATTGTTTGACGTTCAAAAAACAAAGCTTGTAACTTCTTATTTTGAATAAAAATATTTGAATTTGAATTTGAATCACTGCCTATTGTGTGAAGTTCTTGATACAACGTCTGAGCAATAATTTCATAAGACGTTTTTCGAAGCTTGAGCCGATTGTTGAGGCTCTTTGTTTTAAACAGTTAAGTGTTAGCACATCGGCACAACTATAGGCAAATTGATATCCTGATGCTAGCTACGCTACTGCGTATCGTTGCAAATTATTTTGTTTCGTACTAAGTCCAAATATTTGAATAACTTTTCTTTGTCTGCCTTCACTTATTATTATCATGTAGGATAAAACGGACTACAATCACATCACGAAACGCCGCTCGGGCTACGAGCATCAAGGTTATTAGGAATACCGGATTGCTTAAATTATTTTACTGAATTCATTGTAAAACTTTTAATAGTAGCAACACTTTAAATGCAGATCAAAGCATTATTTTTACAAGTTCGGATACATTTACAAGAAAATAAAATATATAAATATTGATTACGTCTAAATTTATTACAATTTTCATTTTCTTGTATTTTAAACTATTAAAAATACAATCTTATTACAAACATTACATTGAGTCAATAATTAATATTAGATTTAAAGAAAACAAAATATTTCAGTTTATAATTCAGTATTGTATCCGTTTTTGATAACAGCGATATACGTAAAACATATATGATAGCATATCATTTCTCATACAATTTTAAACTCTACTTTTATAAAATACGGTCCTATGTAAAAGACAGGTTTTATTTATGCTTTTTCCTCAATCAACTTAAGATCCCCACTTCTCGTAATTTCGACGTATTTACTGTACTGTTTAGTGAAGTGTTTATACATATTACTTTTTAATAACATTAAAATCAAATTATACTATACATATTTCTTCTTTCATACTATAATTTATTTTCTATTGCTTATAGCGCAGTTCTATAGTGCTATTTGTGCTGCGAGATTAAAAAACAGTTAAGAAAACACTGTAACGGGTCCCCGTTACATTTTCTCCAAAAACATTATAATGCCTCATGATTTGAAAGGACAGGGTGTGAGGAAAGCGATAATGGTAAGGAATTTTCAATAAAATTTAATGATGCATGGCGGTTTTATCTATTCTAACGCTGTTTAATGTTTACAGAAATTTAACCTTACATTTTTGTGTATTACAGCTTTTGTTAAATCTTAAATAAATAGTATTTTATTAAATTTTGTTGTTATTTATTTAAATTATGTTATATATTATGTAAAGTATAGCTAAATGACTCAATTCAACTGTTTATTGAGCCATTATCAATAGGCAAATACTATATAGATTATAGGTAACAGATAAAATCTGTACATATTTTTTTAAATATTTCAGGCTCCCTTATCACCCACACCCTGCGCTGAAATCAGTGATGATGAACTGGTGTCCATTTCTGTTAGAGATTTAAATCGACAGCTCAAGATGAGAGGTCTTACAAGAGATCAAATAGTTAGGTGAGAATGCTTTTACCATTACTTTATTATTAACTAGCGACCTGCTTGGGGCTTTGCCCTTGCCAGTTCAATCCTTATTCTAGGAAATGAAATATTTCCTAACTTTCATTTCCCAAAAGCATAGTGTTGAGATCTGACACTCAATGCATAAATGTTACTAGAATTCAGTGAAAGGTAGGGAACGGATGTGCCCTAATGGGAACAAAGTATTTAATTACTACTAACTAACTATTTAATTGTAAAACTGTTTTATTTTACATTTTAGAATGAAGCAGAGAAGGAGGACACTAAAAAACAGAGGCTATGCGGCCTCATGTCGAATCAAACGAATAGAGCAGAAAGATGAGCTGGAAACTGAAAAAAGTCAGGTAGTTATTTACAATTATAGTAATGAATAATATTTGAATAGATCTTTCCTTTGCCGTGGTTTATCTGCGAATGGTTGTGGGATCGATTACTATAAAGAGGACCGGGTTTTATAATTTTCTTACATTGTGTGTTGAGTTTCGCTATTTAAAATGCTTTTAACATCTTTAATTAGGGTTGAGCTGAAAACAGTGTGTATTGACTAATTCTTTTCTTTTTTCTCCAATAATTAAAAGATAATTTGAAGTCAAAAATATAACTGGGGTGGGCACAAACCACCTGGGGCTCTTCTCACACCAAGAAAGACAATTTTTTTTCTTTATTTAAGAGCTTTGTCGTTACGCTCTGTAATGTTTATTCATTCTATTATTGCTTAATTATAAATATTTTAGGCAAGAATTAGAGAGACTATTTACAATCTAATAATTTATAGGCCTGTCGTGGCGCAGCGGCACAAGAGTGTGACTGTAACCGACAGGTTCTGGGTTCGATCCCCAGTCGAGGAAATGAAATATTTAATATTTTCAATTTAAATATTTAATGTTTCATTTCTTCGCTCTGGTAATAAGGCAAAGCGCGGCGTTGAGTTCCACCACTCAACACGCAATGCCTCAAATTTGGCGGAAAGTGGGGAACAGAAGTGGAACGGAGTGTCTTGACACTAGGTTCCCGGGTTCCCTCTGCCTATCCTGCCTAGTGCGGAATATTGCGTGAAGCTAAAAAAGAAAAAAAAAAAATTAATGTTTTATTTCTTCGCTCTGGTAATAAGGCAAAGCGCGGCGTTGAGTTCCACCACTCAACACGCTATGCCTCTAATTCTTCGGAAAGTGGGAAACGGAAGTGGAACGGAGTGTCTTAACATTAGGTTCCCGGTTCCCTCTGCCTATCCTGCCTCGTGCGGGATACAGCGTGAAGCTAAAAAAAAAAGAAAATAACCAAATTATATTAAATCTTTACACAAATTGTAGTCTCTATGCTATTCAGATCGGAGCTATATTACTCTAAAATTTAGTTTAAATCAGTAATCAGTAGTTTTTGCGTTGAAGTGGAATAAATTGTGTATTATATCAGTAAGATTTATCGAAGAAATGACAATTTTTTAACTATTTAGGTATATATTTTTTAAGGTCTGCGAAGGCGCAGTGGCACAAGCGTGCGTGGTTGTGGGTTCGATCTCCACTCGATGAAACATTTAATATTTTCATTTCTTCGCTCTGGTAACATGGCAATGCGCTGCGTTGTGTTTCGCCACTCAAAGGCCTCAAATTCGTAGGAAAGTGATGAATGGAACGGAGTGTCTTAACACTAGAGTTCACTCTGCTTACTTTGCCGTGTGCGGGACACAGCGTGAAACTATTTTTTTTTTTTCAAGGAATGGCAAGACATGGAGTCGATGCAAGAGGAAAATACGAGAATCAGAGACGAAATTGAAGCACTGAGAAGTAAATATGATGCTTTAAAGCGTTTCGCCCACATGAAAAGTATTCCTTTGCCAGCCGAATTGGAAATGTTGCCATAATAAAAAAACTTTAAATATTTATTTTATTGTTTTTTTTTTAATTTGTTAGTAATTTATGGGAAACGGTCGTTAAGTGATTAGGTTTATTTGAGTTAAAACAGTGTATAAAAATTTTTGAGCGAAGCGGGATTTGAACCCGCGTCTTCAAAAATCCGTTTAAGTGCTCTGACCAACTAAGCCATACGTTCTCATCGAGCTACGTCGATATTCTTATACGCTTGTTACAACTTATTTATGTTGTTAGCATCTCTGTAGGGAGATTTTTACAAATTTCCGCTACCCAAAGACAACTCGTAAGAATTATCGTTTGGCAAGAGAGAACGGTATTCATTAAATATTTTCAACTTATATAAACTGATAATTCTTACTTAGTAAAGAAATATACGTATATGTTTATATGTTATCAGAAAGTTTTTTTTTTATTAGACTTTTAAAGAACATTTCTAAGAAAAACAATGTCTATTTTTTTTAATGAAAATACAAAATATTTGATTTCCTCTGTGTGAGTGTCTTAACACTAGGTTCCCAGGTTCCCTCTGACTACCTTGCCACGTGTAAGACACAGCGTGAACTGAGAAAATAGTGTTATATAGATTCACAGTTTCCGTAACTACCTCTGAAATTATGAATACATATTATTAAGTATAAGATATTATTTTGTCTTTATATATGTGTAATGATAATTTCTCTTATAACTATAGCAAGTAGACTATAATTTTATATACATATATACATACAGTGGAAAATTATATTTAGTTTAATATTGAAATAAATTATTATAGAAATTTAGTATTGTTTTCTTAATATTCCATTTTCGATTTCCGGGCACGGCAGGGTAGGCAGAGGGAACTTGGGAACCTAGTGTTCACTTACACTCTGTTCCACATTTCCGGCGAGTTGGAGGCATTGTGTCTTGAGTGGCGGAACTCAATGGCGCGCTTTGTCTTGTTGCCAGAGCGTAGAAATGTTTAATTAATAAATAATATTAAATATTCAACTTTAAAATAAAAAATATTAAATTTTCTCGACTGGGTATTGAACTCACAACCTGTCGCTTACAGTCGCACGCTCGTGCAGCTGCGCCACGATGGGCTTCCTTTATCATATTTATGAGAAGTATGTAGAGTATAAATGTCATATAAAAATGTATTGCCATGTAAATCAAACCCACAGTGGGTTTTTTTTTATGGAAATAACAAGGCAAACGAGCGTAGGGGTCACCTGATGGTGAGTGACCGCCGCCCACGGCCCCGTGTACCGTCAGGGGAGCTACAGGTGCGTTGCCGGCCTTTGAGGTGGAGGTAGACGCGCTATACGAAGGTATCCATGACGTATCGACCTGGAAATACTGCCGCGGGTACGCCGTCCCAGAGATGTGTGGCGCGTGAAAGGAAATTCCTACGAAACTGCAAAGCATCAAGCAGTTCTCCAGAACTCTACCCGTGATAACTACGGTAGATAACGGGTAGGTGAAGATACGTCTCTACGCAATTCTAAAGTGTCAAGCCCCTTACAGATCATTGGGATACTGGCAGTCGCTCGAAAAGCTGAGGCCCAATATACTGATGCAGGGCGCGGCTATAGTACGGCGGGGGAGTGTTTTCGAAGAATGTTGATACGATAAATAGGATTTTTTTAGTGGTTAACAGACGTCGTGTCTTCTGGGTGTTGAAGTGAAACCAGGTTCTTTTCACCCCATACGGAAACTTCCTGAGGGATGCCTTAACGGAAGACACAAGTTGATTCCGGCACTGGTCGACGTTTTCCCGTGAAAGATTTGCACGGTCGGAGTATACAGCGTCCATTGTGCTATTATCTGCATAACAATGTATGTTAGAGTCCTTCAACGTATCATTGATATACTGAAGAAATAGTTTAGCCTTGGGCGACGCCGGCGTTCACGGGCATGTGTTCGGAGCAGAAACTGTCGTTAGCTACCTTGATGCTGCTGGTCAATTTTGTATTTTTTTCTACATATTTTTATTGTTCAATAAATTGTTTTTGATATCTGAACTTTGGTAACGAGACAATGCGTGGTGTTAAGTTCCGCCACTGAAATTTGACAAAAATATCCAAATTCCCTCATCTATCTTGATATATGGAATACATTGGGAAGCTTACAAAAATACTTACTCAGTACTTCACGCTGTATCTCCCAGGGTCGGCAGGGGTAACTTGGGAACCTAGTATTAAAAACTCCATTCCACTTCTATTCCCCACTTTCCGTCGAATTTGATTCATTGCGTGTTGAACGGCGGAATTCAACGCCGCGTTCTGCAAAATAATGATTATACCAATACCGTAACTCAACTAACAGCGTCCCTAAATAAATAAAAATCACTTACATATAACTAACGTACAGTATCTGCGTGCCTACAAATTGATCAGCAATAAATATTTCAGAGGTCCTCTAAAAGGGTAGCTACAGTACTCATCCCTGGCCCGGCCCTTCTCTGTAACGTCGTTAAACGAAAGTATTACAGGCTTTTACGTGCAAATGCAATAAAACTGCCTGGTGAGTTATATCGATGAATTCTCTTACGTCCATTTATCAGATTTTATTCAATTGGTTTTGGTTATCATTTTGATGGCGAGGTGTTTTTGTCTATGAGTGGGTTGCGGGTTCGATTAGTTTTTGGGGATGTGATTTTTTTTTGTCGTCTCGTATATATTTTGTGGTGAGTTGAGTATGGAGAGACTTAACACTTATTATACACTACGGTACCCTTGGTCTATCCCGCTATTTGCGGGACACAGCGTTAAAAATATTAGTTTTTTTTTTCAAGTGTAATAGAATTTTGCGTATAGTTAAATTCTTTTCAAGAATTTGACCTCTCTCAGCTTCACAATATTCTGTACATGGTAAGGTAAGGAGGGAATTTGGGAACATAGTGTTAAGACACTCTTTTCCACTTTCTGCCGGACTTAAAGTATTGAATGCAGAGGCATTGCCTTTTGAGTGGCGGAACTCAACGCCGCACTTTACCTTGTTACCAGAGCGAGGCAATGGAAACACTCAATATTTTATTTAAATAAAATTTAATATTTCATTAACTCGAGTGACGTTTGAACCCAGAACCTGTCGCGTTAGAATCGCACGTATGTGCCCTAGCGCCACAACAGGCCTCTAATCCAATATATTAGTCTAATTTGCGGTTACTTCCTAACAACGTAGAGCTATCTCCTTATAGCGATTGATAATGTATCAAGCTGTAAAATATTATATATTATTAAGTATGTTCCCGCAGACAGCGGAAACTTGGGAACCTAATGCTGAGACACTCCGCTTCCCTACTTTCTGCTGAATTTAAGACTGCGTGTTGAGTGGTGGAACTATACGTTGTACTTTGCTTTGTTACCAGACTGAAAAAATGAAAATATTAAATATTTAATTTCCTCGATTGGAGATCGAACCGACAACCTATCGCTTTTAAAGTCATACGCTGGTCCATTGCGCCACGACAGGCCTCAACAGTCAACAAATTCAATAAACAAATTAACTTTAATCACAGACTGTGAGTATCATCAACACGTTATTAGGGAGCAATCACTTTCAATATTCAATTAAAATGATATTGAATCGATATTCAGTAATAAGCTTACCAAATTTCAAACCACACGCTTATAAAGATTGAGCTTTTATTATAGAACACTTAATTAGTGGTTAGAATATACAGCGGATGTGCTTTCAAAGTTCGGTCCGCTTGAATTAATTTTGTTTTTTTTTATAAAGAAATTAGTTAGAAGCTTCTGGTAGTGTTGTTGAGTTTCACGCTGTTTCTAGCATCAGGCAGGGTAAGTGGAGGGAACTTGGGAACGTAAAAGGACGTTTCTATTAAGATTATTCTGTTCCAAACTTTTCGCCAAAGCGGCGTTGCGTGTTGAGTAGCTGTACACAACGGCGTGCTTTGTTTTGTTCACAGAGCGAAGAATTCAATATATTAGATATTGCATTTCCTCGAGTGGGGTTTGAACCCACAAACAGTACCTAACGTTTATAGTCGCACGATTGTGCCCTAGCACAATGGCCTATACACCTCAACATACAGGGAAAATTCTTATAAGTTTTAATTAAGGAAGTTATCTGAGTCATGACAAATATAAAGGTAAAGTGCAGCGTTAAGTTACGCTCAACACAGAACTTTGCCTCAATACAGAGACAGGAAGGAAGGACGTTATGAAATATTTCCTTGTCTCGAGTGGGAATCGAACCAGTTACGTATTACAGAAGCACGTTTGTGTATCTGCGCTACGACTGGCCTCTATATATATATATAAATTATTTTTATTTCTATTATTTGCCTAAAAATACGTTATCGTTGAACTATTTTGTTTTATCATATAGATTAAAAATGACTTGTAACAGAAAACGACTTACGGTTAGTAATTCTATAAAAAAAAAAAACATTTTGAAATTTAATTTCCTACGTCAAATATAATTTAAAGATAGTTTTAAAAGATAGGAATGAAGCGGTTATTACCTCTTCCACAGTAATGTACAATGTATGTAAATTTTCGTTAAATTAATATAAAATATATATTGCTTTATAGTTTTTGCTAGTATCATATTGAGAAGAAATGTCTAGCTGAGTTATGTTGGTCGGTACTTCTCAGGTGGTAATTTTCATGAATCTGTGGTAAATTGCTGGAAAAAATTAAATATTTGATTTTGGGTTTGTGCAGGCTGAGGATCTCAGAGCCTGGGTCTTGTGGCCCATGTGAATCATTAAGGAGCCTTTTTATAATGCGTATCACTACTCTTTTCTATACTAATTTGATATAGCTACTAAATTTTATAGTTTTTTTTTGTAATAAGGCAAAGCGCGGCGTTGAGTTCCGCCACTTAATACGCAATGCCTCAAATTCGGCGGAAAGTGGGGAACGGAAGTTTGACGGAGTGTCTTAATAATAGGTTCCCGGGTTTCCTCTGAATACCCTGCCTGCCGTGCGGGATAGTGCGTGAAGTTAAAATAGGTATATATATATATATATATATATATATATATATATATATATATATATATATATATATATATATATATATATATATATATATATATATATATATATATATATATATATATATATATATATATATATATATATATATATATATATATATATATATATATATATATATATATATATATATATATATATATATATATATATATATATATATATATATATATATATATATATATATATATATATATATATATATATATATATACATATACATATATACCCTAAAAAGGATATAGAATCGAATCTGCTTGATACCCGTCATGCCACATCCAGATTATTGTGAGACATTCCCTAGATGTGCGTAACTCTTGGCTTGTCTTGATTTACTTTAATAAATGCTATGTTAACTACAAGAGCGTGTACAATTTTCTCACATAAACCCCTCGAATTCTTTTATTCAATGAATGAAGAATATCAAAAAAACATGGAGGCGTCTTGATTCTCGTACCAGCATTCTCTAGTCATATCATGTGGAGTATGGATGGGAAATTGGAAAAAGTTTTTACTATGTTTTAAAGTGTTATTCCACACTTAGGACAGAAAATACTAAACTTAAATTTAAAAAGCGTATAAAAATTTTAAACAGAGCTGGATTTGAACCCGCGCCTCTGGAAAACCGTTCCAGCGCTCTGACAAACTAAGCATGAACGAATGCTACGCTTTTTAAATTTAAGTTTAGTAAATTGAAAAACTATTGAGAGATTTAGCTATTATATATATTATACCTATCGGTGTTACTCCAAAACAATAAGCTAACTATATATCTACTCCCAGTACAATAATTACAAACTTTGAACATCCCTGGAAGGTAGTAAATAGGCTAATTTATCACTATCAACGCAAGATTGACATACGTATCGCGCTGTTCTGTAATTAACTGTAGGTATGTGTTTATAATTAGCATTATAACGTGTTATCGGTTATGTTATTATGTTATATATCTAGAATTATAATAAATCTGTAACTGATCACTGTCTGTATATGGAAGATATATTAAAGAACATGTTATTGGAGACGTTTTTTTAATGTAATAGGGCGTAAAATAATGTTTTTGAAGTGAAAACTTCTTTAGGCGCGTTGAGCGTTTTGGTAGAGGGTAAAATCCTCGGTTCGCGTCACCGACATGCTAATGATAATAGTATATCTATAGCTATGGAGAGCCAGACTAGCGCACGCGCAGTAGCCTGTATACACGTATACACTAATACGTCGACTATTTCTGACTGTATTATGTGCGCGTTGGACGATTTTTGGATAAGTATAATTTTGTGAGTCACGACAACGATGTAAATAATGAAAATAATGTTCAAACTTGAATTCATTGAAATTCGTGTAAATATAAATACTATGTACAATTAAGATAATTGTATATTAATTATTTTTTCAACCACTTTGTATTTATATTTTGTTCATGATTTGTTTAACCTATCATATGTAACTAATAAATAAAACATAAAAAATTTCATATAATTTTTGCATATAGTTTTAATTATTCTCAATTTAATAGTTCCGTTTTCACTTCTATCGGCAGTCCCACGACTGCTATTTTTTGTATGTTTATCAGATATGTATGTATATGCTAATCTTAGAAACGGCTAAACAGCTTTTAATGCAGTTTTCACTATTGTATGTTGGCAACATTGTTTCTACAACATTGTTTGTTTTATTTAAATAAAAACGTTACATGAAATTAAAATATTAATTCGACAAAATTGCTACAAAAATAAGATGAAGAATATTTTAAAATATTCAGATATTGCGTACGGTAGTATTTTTTTTTAACGATTATTCCTTTTTTAGTTACACCTATTTATGTATATAGACGTAGACATTACTATTCATATAAATGTCGTGTAACTGTAACCGACAGGTTCTGGGTTCGATTCCCAGTCGTAGAAATGAAATATTTAATATTTTCAATTTAAATATTTAATATTTCATTTCTTCGCTCTGGTAATAAGGCAAAGCGCGGCGTTGAGTTCCGCAATAAACAAAGTATTTCGACATTGATTGAGGAAATACAACGTGAAGCTAAAAAGTATTTTGCAGTTTCCCTTTTCTTGCAGGGTAGGCATAGGGAACATGGGAACCTGGTATGAAGATACTCCGTACTGTTCCCATCCTTCCGCCGAATTTGAGACGCGTGTTTAGAGAGCTTAATTTAATCCGCGCTTTGCCGTTTGAAATAAGAAATATTTCATCTCTTCAAGTAAGCTCGATAGCCGTCACGATCGGCGTCACGATTGGTCTCTATCTGTAAATGATAATTTTTTGTCTAACAATACGCTATCGTTAAATAATTATATATATATATATATATATATATATATATATATATATATATATATATATATATATATATATATATATATATATATATATATATATATATATATATATATATATTTATTATTTATAGTCTAGGTCATAAATGATTTGTAACAGATAACAAATTAGAATTAATCATTCTATGAAATATGTAAATACATTTATATACATATCTATATTTGAAAATTATATAAAATATTTTTTTTCAAAAGGGAAATGTTTATATTCAATTATTTGTTATTTTATTCCCCGGCGATGCGGAGTTAAGTTCCGTTACCTAACGTAATTAACTACTTAGCTGTAGCTTCTCCCTGTTCTACATGATGCAAATAATCTAGCGGGATCAATATAAGAAAGGTAAACTGGCTTGCTTCACCCAAATAAAATAATAATAATAAAAATAAAAAAAAAACGTCGTTAAAAATATCAATAAAGTGTCCTGGTAAAGTGTCGTCATCTTAAACTGCTGATCCAATTTTCATAGAAGACAGCGATAAGAAATGCGAAACTTCTTTCCTCTTTGGATAAAAAAAAAATACATCCAGTCAGTTAATTTGTTTTGCAGTTACGGTGTCACAAACAGACAGACACGTCAAACTTATAACGTAACTTCAGAGTTAAATTCGTAAATTGTAAAATTGGCAAAATTAAACCAATAAAGTTATGTATATACGAAAAACTTTTATTTTACTATCATATGAGACATGAAATAAACATAAACTCAATAAAAATATATTATTAGGGTCCATTATATCGGGGCTTACACATTTGAGTACAGAGGCGTATTATAGATGAAAAATTTCAAAGCATATTTTTTTTACACATAATGTTTTTTAGACATTTTTTGTACTGCCAATGTACTCTTGAATGACATAAAACACATCGTAGTATTATTTTAATCTTCTGGGAACAATTTACTATACCATCTTGAGACAATCTTGGTACCGAAGAAGACGAAGGTCGATCCTTGTATTAAATTTTTTGGCGCAAATAATACCTTGCGATGGAACGTCGAAACATAAGCTGATCCATGCTAACCAGTACTAGTGCACGTGTACTCAATAACACACCAGTGCTAGTGCACATGCACTCAATAACACACCAGTGCTAGTGCATGCGTATCTAATAACGCCCCAGCTTAACTTCACGCGTACCTGATAATGCAACAGTACTAGTGCACGCGTACCTAATAACTAATCATTACTAGTGCACGCGTACCTAATAACACACTGGTACTAGTGCACGTGTACCCAATAATACACCAGTACTAGTGCACGCGTACCTAATAACATACCAGTACTAGTGCACACGTACCTAATAACTAATCAGTACTAGTGCACGCGTACCTAATAACACATCAGTACTAGTGCACGTGTACCCAATAATGCAACAGTACTAGTGCACGCGTACCTAATAACTCACCAGTACTAGTGCACACGTACCTAATAGCACACCAGTTCTAGTGCACGTGTACCTAGTAACACATCAGTACTAGTGCATGCGTACCTAAAAGCTCACCGGTACTAGTGCACGTGTACCTAGTAACACATCAGTACTAGTGCATGCGTACCTAAAAGCTCACCGGTACTAGTGCACGTGTACCCAATAACTCACCTGTTCTAGTGCACGCGTACCTAATAACACACCAGTACTAGTGCACGCGTACCTAATAAATAATCAGTACTAGTGCACGCGTACCTAATAGCACACCAGTACTAGTGCACGCGTACCTAATAACACACCAGTACTAGTGCACGCGTACCTAATAACACACCAGTTCTAGTGCACGCGTACCTAATAACACACCAGTACTAGTACACGCGTATCTAATAATGTCATAATTAGTCGCCACTGTGCGCTATTGTCTTTCCGTTTCGTACTAACAGAACTTCATTTTCAATGCTGTTGCCTGCAAACCTGTAATCATATGAGTCACGGTCTTCTTTCTTCATCTGGTTAGTAGTTTATAGTGGACACTTAGGATAAAGGTCCTATTTTCCCTTATCGTCCCAGTGCCACGATATCCTTCTTTTTAAGCTCCACCAAGAGATTATAATTAGTTTTTTACTAAATGTCAAAAAAATCCTGATGGCATGTTGGATCTGTGCCCAATTTTTGTTGTAATGTTTTAATAACTCTGGACCTTAAGAGATCAGGAGAAACTGCTTCCTCTTTTCCACAGTAAAAATCGAATGTATTCCATGGAACTTGCTGCTACCCAATTTTAAAGCCAAAAGCGTATTGGCTTTTCTCTAATAAATTGCTTGCAGGAGTATGCCCAAAATATTTTACCATTGACTCATCAATTGAAATATTTTCGTGCATGACACCCCACTTTAGAAATTTATCCAAAAGAACATTGGCTAATGGTCGTACTTTGAACATCTTGTCTCTGGTACTACTTGCTTCATCATTATTGGCAAAATGAAGATTCTTTTTATGTCCCGGAATCTTTGCCTTGGTATGGCTTGTACCATTTCAACACCAACATCTTCATCATAAGACAAATACAGATCTTCTCTGGGCAATTTATGATATCAAGATAAAATCATTATGCTTATTTTTTATTTTTTTCAAATCAACCGAATCTATTTGAAAATTGTGTCTATTATTTTGATGAGAATATAAAAGACTATTGGATGTTTTTAGGCTAATGACGTCTTTATCAAAAAATGGCTTAAATATTTGTACAGGAGTGTAATCTTGTAGCTGCTCTTTAAGTTTTTTTTTTTCTCCTGTACATGAGACTTTTCAGTAGTGGTAGAAGAGTATGTTGCTGTACATTTTCGCAAAACTGGTTGATTTGACTCATCTTTTCAAATTCTCTTTGCCTTTTTAGACATTGGTACATCATCAATGCTGTTGCCATCATCACTTTGAACAGTGTCGTTAGCAGGACTAAATACTTCAATATTTCCAGGCACTTCCTGTGATAAGACGGCAGACACCGTGTCATCTTTGGCACCTTCTTCTTCTTCTCTCTGACGACGCTGGGTGCTGGCGGTATAACAGCAAAGTCATAGTTGCTATCACTTTCACTTTCTTCTAAAATACTGTTAAAGCTTGCTTGCTGCTTGCTTCCTCTAACCCGATGTAATGACAAGAAACTTGAAATCGTTTCGAACTCATTATCACAAAAAAATTAAACAAAAGACGAGTAATTGTTATATGAATACGGCCGCTGTACTCAATTATGAACAATACTATCCTTGCCACTTATTGAAATGTAATTATATGAAATTAAACAATAACTTCATGTTTTAGTTGAAGATAAGTAAGTACACTGCCAAAAAATTTATAAAATATAATTTTTTCATTACTCTACTCAAAATTTAAAAAATAATAATATTGAGCACTCTATTGAGAATGTTAACATCGCAGTATAATTTTAAATATAGGTATATTTAAAACTATACTGCGATGTTAATATCCTCTAAGAGATAGATTTTCTAAATGTATCCACTTAAACTACAGATAAATAAACAACTACCCTCAATAGTTGCATTGTACAGAAACAAGTACAGAGGCGCCAAATGGGTTAAGACTTTCTACGTAACCTTACGGGCCGAGTGGCGTAGTTTAACACCACGTTATCTTTGGTTTTCAGTTTTAAGTGTAGGCAATAATTTAGAGAATTTTTAGTCGTCTCATATTTTATACATAAGTAAGTATCAGGCTGATTTCGACCTCAAGCCGCTGTGAAAATGTTAAAAGTCCCACAAAATGATTTAAGCTAGTCACGTCTATACAAATTCATTGGTTATATTTTTCTGGTTTCGTCCTAAAGAGGGGTGAGGTTGGCGCAATTTTAGGAAAATACGAGAAGACATGAATATTTAAATATGATATAATTTTTTTTGGAATTTTCCTAAATTATTCTAATAATAAACTTTGATGGTTAGTTGAGCAAAATATTTTTTTACCTACGTAGAGGTGGATAGTATTAAGACACTCCGTTCCTCAACTATCTCAGTTTTTAGGACATTGCGCGTTGAGTGGCGGAACTTAACGCTGCGTTTCCTCTACTTACCGGACTGAAGAAATGCATGTATACACTTATTTTCTGAGTGGGAATTTCTTATCGCAATCCGTAACGATTTTTAGTACTCTGATTTTTTTTTAAGTAATCCAATAATCCATAATTATTTTTAATATAGCGTCCCGAATTGGGCTAAGACCAGGCTGTGCCCAATTTGAGTGCTCATCACTTAATCTTTTTCGACTTAGTGCCCCACATCTCCGTTCCATGCTCTCTCTATGGCAATAAAATAAAGAGCGGCGTTAAGCTCCGCTATTCAACTAGCACTATCCGAAAAGCTTAACTGAGCTTTCAACTCTCAACCACCTATTTAATTAAAGCTCTATTTAATTATAAATACGGCAATAATTATCATTTCTCTTTGTTAACGATCATCCTGACATGTACAGTTGTTCGTTTGTAAAATTGGATTTAATAGAAATTTAGATTCAGCATTAGTTTAGGCTTTACGTTTTAGGTTTTGGTCTTTGTTACTGCGCAACCACAATGAAATGGCTATAGAGCTTGTGGTTCTTATCAAACGTTTGTAGGTACGTTTTGTATATATACGTATGACTGTAAACGGAAGGTTTTGGATTCGATCCCCCCTCGAGGAAATGACTCAGACTCAGCTTGACGCTGTATCCCGCACGTGGCAGGGTAGCAGATGGAACTTGGGAACCTAGTGTCAAGACACTCCGCTCCATTTCCGTTCCCCACTTTCCGCCAAATTTTGAGGCATAGCGTGTTGAGTGGCGGAACTCACCGCCGCGTTTTGCCTTGTACCAAAGCGAGGAAATGAAAACATTAAATATTTAAATTGAAAATATAAAATATTTCATTTCCTCGAGTGGGGATCGAACTCACAACCTATCGGTTAAAGTCATACGTTTGTGCCGCTGCGCCACTATTTAAGCATTTTCTTCGCTCTTGTAACAAGGTAAAAATACAGTATTCTATTTTGGAAACCTTCCCTCAATATTTAGTGCTTGTTTTATTTATATCGGCTAATAAATTCTTCTTCTTCTTCTTCTTAGCTTCACGCTATATCCCTAGCGGGGTAGGCAGAGAGAACGGAGCGCCGAACGCTACGGTCTCGGCACACCTCTTTCGCCTCGTCCACTGTCATCAACCTCTTCATACATTCCCTCCGGTGGGTCCTCATGCTTTTCAACCGAGGTATCCCCCTTCCTCTCTTACCACGCACTTTTTTTTTTGGCTAATAAATAAAAAAGAAATATCAATTTAATATATTTAGTTCTACTAAATTGCTACAATTTTTTATTTATTAACTCACTCTCACTCAGCTTCACGTTGTATCCCGCACATGGCAGGGTAGACTTAGGGAACTTGGGAACCTGGTGTTAAGACACTCCGTTTTACGTCCGTTCCCCGCGTTTCGCCAAATTTGAGACATTACGCGTTGAGTCGCGGATCTCAACGGCGCGGTTTGCCTTGTTACCAGAGCGAAGAAACGAGAATTTTAAATATTTACTGGAGTGGGCTCGAACCCACAACCTATCGTTTACAGTCGCACGCTTGAGCCGCTGCGCCACAACAGATGACTGAAATTTTAGTATTCAATATAGGTATATTAAGTCTTTAAATAAAATTTGTAAATAAGTTAGTGTAATTTTCAAGCAGTCAAAGCCGCGGGTGAGTTGCTTGTACAAGTATACCTTAGATATATAAATTAAATATAGAAGTATTTAATTTAACATCAAAATAATTAAATCAACAAGAAGACAAACAAAAATTAATTTTACAAATCAGTTTGATCATAAATATTTATTCGTCAGACAATATCAAGTTAAACTGAATATTATCCATTGAAAACTTTTTATTGCTTATATTGTATAGAGAAATGTGATTTTGTCTGTATGTGTATTGATTTTTTTTTCACTCTACTCAACTCTACTCAGCTTCACGCTGTATCCCGCATGAGGCAAGGTAGGCCAGAGGGAACCCAGGAACCTAGTGTTAAGACACTCCGCTTCCGTTCCCCACTTTCCGCCGAATTTGAGGCATTGCGTGTTGAGTGGCGGAACTCAACGCCGCGCTTTGCCTTATTACCAGAGCGAAGAAATGAAACATTAAATATTTAAATTGAAAATATTAAATATTTCAATTTTTTTTAACCTTCACTTCAAATTAAACTTAGAAACCTACTGTTAAGACACTTGGTCTGCTTCATTATTTCCTGTCAAATTAGAAACATTGCGTGTTGAGTAGCGGAACTCAACGCCATATTTTGTCTTGTTAGAGCAAAGAAATGAAAATATTATATATCTCATTTCCTTGAGCGAGGATCGAACCAACAACCTATCGTTTATATAAAAATTAAAAATAAACTATCAAGTGATAAATTTCTTTGTTCTAAGATTTCTTTAAAATATTTAGAAAAAATATATAGATTTTTCCAATTTCGTATCTTTTTTTTAAAGCGAGGTAAGCGAAAGAAAGGGAGTGTTAAAGAACTCTGTTCTTCTATTCTAGAGTCTGAGACAGTGAGTGTATTAAGTAATGCCTTATATAAAGTGGGAAAGTGACAGCTACCTCGAAATTAACACAAGGTTCCCAAGTTCCATCTGTCTGTCCTGCCATGTGCGGGATACGGCACAAGCGTTGAAAGATATTAATTAATCAAATTACATTAAATTAAGTTACTTAAAATGTTATTTTTTTTTTTGGATTTTTTATTATTATTATTATTATACTTTCTATTCTTTTTTTATTCTTATTTTTATTTTTTATTTCAAGATTTTTTTTCTTTATTTTTCAATTTAGGTTAATTTAATGTTTTGTTTTTTTTTTAATAGTTAGTATTTTTCCACTGTACAGTTTTGTTTTGTTTTATATAGTTAAAGGTAGTGTTTATATCATAAGTTTTAAGTTTATCAGAATGTATTTTTTTTTGTTGTTGTTGTTCTTTTTCTGTTTGGCGTAGTCTGTGAGCAACAATTTAACATATATGTATATATATATATATATATATATATATATATATATATATATATATATATATATATATATATATATATATATATATATATATATATATATATATATATATATATATATATATATATATATATATATATATATATATATATATATATATATATAAATTTAATTTTATTATTTTCTAATTTTAAAACCAGACGCAAAACTGACTAACAGCATAATATCTATACGCACTTTGTCAAGATCAGGTAGTAATATTTTATAAAATTTCAACTTCTAAGCCCAGCAGTATTGTCTCTCTCCCACTTAAGAACGGCAATTTTACACCTCTATACAGACAAAGTCGCGGTAAAAACATAAAATTATCACCAAATAAATATAAGATATCTTCTAATTAAACATAATAGAAGTTTGACTTGATTTCCAAAACAAGTGAATTTGATAAGCTCCGGCTTCCTTGCGCTGTTCATTTCTATTTTTGCGAATGGAATTAATTAATATTTCCACAATGGCCCCATCGAATCATTTGTTACCGGTATAATAGAAACACTGTGGCTATAGACTTGGGCAAAATTAGGTGATTTATGTATGTTGTCACTTTTTTATGCATATACCTAGTGTTAATATACTGTTCTCCACCAATTAAAATAAAGTAATAATAAAAATAAAATAAAAAATAGTTTTTTTTGCTTGACACTGTTTGTCAAGGTAGGCCGTGGATCCTTGGGAACCTAGGGTTAAGCCGCTACGTTCTCATTAAAACACTCCCGTTCCCCACTTTCCACCGAATAGACAGTATTGTCTATTGAGTGGCGGAACTCAACGCCGTTGTATCTTTACCAAACAGAGAAACTACATATATACCTACATTTATGTAAGACCTTATTAATCTATTTTTTTCTTATCTTTGAAGGAAAGTAGGGAACTAAACGGAGTGTCTTAACACTAGGTTCCTAAGTTCCGTCTGCGTACCCGGCTCTGCTAAATGGAACCTGCGTTAAGCTAAAAAAAAAACAATTATATAATAAATCCATAGTCAAAAACACTGCTAATACTTTTACTATTGGTCACTACAATATTTACTTTTACCGTCTACGACAAATGAAACGCTCTACGTGCCCGGAGTTAACTCTAATCACAGGTGTGTTCAGCTACAATAAATATAAATAGAAACCTATCGCGGTGCAGCGGCATAAGCATGTTTCTGTATACGTAACAGGTTAGGGGTTCGATCCCAACTCGTAATATTTTTAATACAAATATTTCATATTTTTATTTAGGCAACAAGGCAAAGCGCGGCGTTGAGCTCCGCCACTCAACACGCAATGCCTCAAATTCGGCGAAATGTGGAGAACGGAAGTGGAACGGAGTGTCTTAACACTAGGTTCCAAGGTTCCCTCTGCCTACCCTGCCTCGTGCGGGATACAGCGTGAAGCAAAAAAAAAAAACCATAAAATACGGAAAATAAATCCAAAAAATTGTTCCTAAGATAAGCTGATCCAAACAAACTGACATTTTTTTCAGTACTAACGAAAGCTCTACAGTATACGCGGTTGAAGAAACCGGCTAAGACAAATTACTTTATTTCTTCGCCTATTTATTTATTATGGCCCCTTCTGTTTTCATTATTTTTTGTTCCTACTGTCCCCTTGTTTTCCGAGTCACTTGTTTATCAGCTCAGTCTATTACTCATTTGTGGATGTTATATTAAGATCAATTTGGGTGTTTCAGTAATTGAGTGCTAGCTTTCAGCGTGTATATATTTAAGTCAGCTTCACGCTGTATCCCGCACACGGCAGGATACACAGAGGGAACTTGGGAACCTAGTGTTAAGACACACCGTTTCAATTCCGTTCCGTTGAATGGCGGAACTCAACGCCGCGCTTTGCCTTGTAACCAGAGCGAAGACATGTAAATATTAAATATTTAATTTGAAAATATTCAATATACTTAAGTTTATAGTTATTTAAGGGGACGTAGCTCAGTGGCATAGCGTGTTTCTGTTAATATGGCGGCTATAAGTTTGATTCTCATTTGAAGTTTATATCTTTGTTATTGTCATTATATTGTCATTATATATAGAATAAATGTCGATAATCTGATACACCTGTAACAGATACATCGTGGAGCTAATAAAAAGATATTTCAACGTTAATTACGCTCATCGGCTATATGTAGAACTGCATAAACTTAGCTTCGGAGCCTGTCGTATTGCTGGGGCAGAAGCAGGTGACTGTAATGGCAACAGGATGTGGGTTCGATCCCCACTCTTATATCATATATAAAATATTTAATATTTTCGTTTTCCTCACACTGGTAATAAGACAAAAAAAAAATGGTTATACTATGTTTTAAAGTGTTATTCCACACTTAGGACAGAAAATACTAAACTTAAATTTAAAAAACGTATAAAACCGTTTTGAACGAAGCA
Source organism: Eueides isabella (assembly GCA_019049475.1). Lineage (NCBI taxonomy): Eukaryota > Metazoa > Arthropoda > Insecta > Lepidoptera > Nymphalidae > Eueides > Eueides isabella. The sequence goes on along the minus strand of CM032409.1, from coordinate 2,231,467 downwards.
GGATTTGAACCCGCGCCTCTGGAGAACCGTTCCACTGGAACGACAATACAAAAAAATTGACTTCCGCGCGCATTGGCTAAAGCGAGAACTGGGAAACGGAAGTGTTTTAATGGAAACAGAACGAATCTGTTTCTAGTCTAATCACAATGTTCCCAGGTTCCATTTCCCTACCCTCCTATGCTTGGGATACGGCGTGAATCATAAACTTAAAAATAATATCATTGACTCAGATAAAATATTCTGACCGGGACGCAGGTGTGGAATGTTTCAAACTCCGCTTAAAGATTCAGAAGCCCTCGTCCGAGTTCAGTCGAATTTTTCTCCCATTACACAATTCCTTACTTCCTTTTTGCCTGTTTATATAGAATTTTTTTTGTGTATCTGTTGTATTGTATTTGTAATATATGTATATTTTAATAAAAATGTAAACGACAGGTCGTCGGTTCGAATCCCACTTGAAAAAGTGAAATGTTTAATGTTATCATTTCTTCGCTCTGGCAAAACGCGGCGTTGAGTTCCGCCACTCAACACGCAATGCCCTCCAATTCGGCGGAAAGTGGGGAACGGAAGTGGAACGGAGTGTCTTAAGATTAGGTTCCCAAGTTCCCTCTGCCTACCCTGCCATGTGCGGGATACAGCGTGAAGTTAAGTAATTAAGTTTATGTGAAGAAAAGCGAGAAGTATGGCTGTGATCGTTGTAGGTTCGACTATCACTCGAAGACGTAAACAGCTAAAGTATTATAAGTGTTAAGACGCACGGTACACCTTCTACTATCAAAATATATTGCAATATAATTGGATGCTTATTTTATATGGATAAGACAAGGCGAACGAGCGTACCTCCCTGTCACCTGATAGTGAGTGATCACCGTCGCCCACGACCCCGTGTAACACCAAGTGCGTTGCCGGCCTCTGAGGTGAAGGTGACGCGGTTTTTGAAGGTACCCATATCGTATTGACCTGGAAATACTGCCGCGGGTAGGCTGTTCCACAGATTCGTGGCGCGTGTAAGGAAATTTCTACGACACATGATGAGGTGATGGTACTTTAGTTTGTGACGTACTGTGCGATTAGAAAATTTGGCGGCAGGTATCAAGTCAAAAAGTTCTTCAGATTACTTCTGTTAATAAATGCGGTAGAGAACGCACAGCGAGGATATAGGCTATGCAAAACCGAAAGTTCAAGATCTCATCTCATCTCACAGATCATTGGGTCTCCAACGATCCCAGAGGGGAGAACAGTACTCCATATATGGCCGGACTTAGGCCCTATAAAGGGTCAAACGGTGTTTTGGCCTAAAGTGGTAAAAGGAGGACATAGTGTGGACACTATTACTACTACACTAGTATTTCTCTGCCCTGGTTTCCTTGAGAAATTTAAAGAAGAATTGTGGTGAGTTTCTATCGAAACTGAAAAAAGAATAAACTTCAATATTGACATTCATTATCCATATTGAAAATACCATTTTAAAAGCTTAGCTTGAAAACCACAGCTTCACGATACCTTATTTCATTTCTTCAGGGAAGCTACAGGGAACATAATTAGGATACTGTTCCACACTTTCCACCAAATTTTGGAGACTATTAACCTAAATCATCAACGCAAGCAATACGCTGTACCGTATCGTTCAAAAATAGGCAATTTTAATTAAAAAGAACCCTATGAAATACAAAACCTCAAAAAAAAAGAGAAAATAAATTAAAAAGACACTCTTTAAAGAAAATGTTCTTACAAATGACAGATAAAATAGCAAGAAAGCGGGCCCGTATCATTTCGTAGCTAAGAAAACTTAACTCCCCGAGGGCGATGGTTTTCCAAAACTTCGTCTGACGTTACGCATGTATAATCTGTGCTCATTTCGAAACTTGACTTTTGTTTTTTTTTCACAATCAAGAGAAGAGGCAGAAGTTGGAAAGCCTTTTTGTGTTTTGTATTTTTTTTCCACAGTGGACAGCCTTAAAGGTTAGTTTAGACCAGTTTACGATTATTTTGAGATGTTTTTGAAGAAATTATATAGAGGTAGAATTCATTGGCAATATCTATATATTTTTTTATTCTATACTCATAATAAATCTGTATCTGATGCTATGCTATGCTGATACGCTGTCTGCACATGGAAGACGTACTAAAAACATATCATAGGGGGGGCACCTTTATTATTGTAATAATACCCATTATAGTAATTTTTAAATTTTTTGTCTGTTTGTCTGATAGTTTGTACACAATTATTTCAGAAACAGCTAATCAGATTCAAACGCAGATAAAACTTTTCACTATTATATTTTGGCACCATTTCTTCAAAATTTATTGTTTATTAAAATTAAAAAGTTTAAATAATAAAAAGAGTTACGTCAACAAAAAATATTACTTAGCTTCACGCTGTATCCCGCACACAGCAAGGAATGCAGAGGGAACTTAGGAACCTAGTGTCACTCCGTTCCACTTCCGTTCCCCATTTTCCGGCGAATTTGAGGCATTGCGTGTGGGTGTGCGGAACTTAACGCCGCGATTTGCTTTGTTACCAGAGCGAAAAAATGTAAACATTTAATATTTAAATACAAAATATTAACTATTTCATTTCCTCGAGTGGGGATCGAACCCACTACCTATCGTTTACAGTCACACGCTTGTGCCGCTGTGTTGCGAGCTCCTTAACATATAAAGTTAAAAAAAAAAAATCCTTTATCCGGTTCTAACACGGCCTCGTGTAAACCGACCTTAGTTCGTTAGAGGCAATCAAGCACTTGCTGATTGTTAAGTCTAGTCCCTTTGAAACAATCACAATTGTACTCGCTACGGATTTAAAGTATGACATTTTAAAATTGTTAACTTACAAATGCAGTTTCTTATTTACAACGAGATATATTCAATATCTCAATATACATAAAAAAGGTTAACGTATAGGGTAGCTTATATATATGATAATTATATGAATAAGCAAATTTGATAGGATTACGTTGTATCCCGCAGGGTGGGCAAAGACACTCTGGGAACCTGGGAGTGTTAAGACACTCTGTTCTGTTCTCATTAAAACACTATAGTAGGTATTAAGTGGGAGAACTCAACGCCGCGCTTTGCTTAGTTTAAAGTAAATAGTAACATTTGAATATTTTATTTATTCAAGTAAGGATCGAATACAGAACCTGTTACGTCTTTGTGCAAGGACAGGCCCCATTCGTATATCGTTTATTGTATGTAAATCTTGAAATGTTACGTGAATGTTATTGGTTTCTGTTTTAATTTAAGTGTGTTATTAGTTAATTTTTTGTATTGCACTGTTTGTTTCCCTTAGAAAAATAAATAAATAAATAAATCATTTGTCACAATCACAGCATTAGCCTAATGTCTAACTATATTAAGATTTTTTTCAGCTTCGTACTGCTCAGCTTCACGCTGTATCCCGCACATGGCAACGCAGGAGAATCTTGTATTAAGACACTCTGTCCCACGTCCGTTCCCCACTTTTTGCCTTAATTGAGGCATTGCGTGTTGAGGCGTCGTCATACCCGCGTTTTCCCTTGTACCAGAGCGAAGAAATGAAACATTAAATATTTAAATTGAAAAAATCAAACATTTCATTTTCTCGAGAGAGGATCGAACCCACAACCTGTCGGTTACAATCACACGCTTGTGCCGCTGCGCCACGACAGGCCTCAAGCTTCATACTGTTCCCAAAAAAAAAAAAGAAACGGAAAAACCTATGCGATGTGTGCGGGAAATGGCGTGAAACGAGAAAAAAAAAACGGAATGCGGAAACACGTATTAGCATAACCCTTTACGTAAAAACCAGTCGTCGTTCATTTTTTTTACGGTAATTTACGCCTTACATCAACCCTGCCTTTTAGGTATCGTCCTAACAAATGATCTTTATTAACATAGTGATGTGACAGCGGGGTTTGTTTTTTTTAGGGTTCCCTCACTCAAAGGGTAAAACTCAACCCTATTGCTAAGAATATGCAGTCTGTAAGTTGGTATGGCTGGTTTTATCTCGTAAACCTTGATAGTTAGCTTGTAATATTTACATACATGTGATACATTTCTATGCTTTAACAAGGAAAAGCGGTCCGACTGGCTGTCTGTTTGAATACATTTTATTAAGTAATTCGTCAATGTATTTAGTTTGTGACGTCATACTTTAGTAAACGTAGAGATAAAGCGTAAATATATAAGTGATCATTATGATTTTTATACTCAAAGCGTAAAAGGGGTTGAAGGAAAGTGGGTAACGGAACGGAGTGTCTTAACACTAGGTTCCCAAGTTCCCTCTGCCTACTTTGCCATGTGCGGGACACAGCGTGAAGTTGAGGTAAAGTTAATAAGAGGCATTCTTGTAATAAGTATGTAATGTGAAGAAAACTCATTATTATTTAATTATTTTAGATTAATACAAACTATTGTCTTTTTTCAGCTTCATGGGATATAGTCCCAGATATATAGCAAGGTAGGCAGAGGCTATTCTTAAAATATTTCCAATTGCCACGCTTGGCCTCTTTACGAAAGGGGCAAAATGACAATATTAAATATCTATTTTGCTCGAGTAGGAATCGAACCTAGAACAAACGCATTTACAATAGCACGCTTCTGTTCCTGCCTCGTAAAGTGCAAATATAATAAAATGTACGTATGTATATGAGGCCTGTCGTGGCGCAGCGGCACAAGAGTGTGACTGTAACCGACAGGTTCTGGGTTCGATCCCCAGTCGAGGAAATGAAATATTTAATATTTTCAACTTAAATAATATTTGATGTTTCATTTTTTCACTCTGGTAATAAGGCAAAAGCGCGGCGTTGTGTTCCGCCACTCAACACGCAATGCCACAAATTCGGCGGAAAGTGGGGAACGGAAGTGGAACGGAGTGTCTTAACACTAGGTTCCCGCGTTCCCTCTGCCATCTTGCCACGTGCGCGATACAGCGTGAAGTGAATATATATGCAATATATAAATGTTAGTGTTTTGAAAAGAAAAAAAAAATTAAAATCAATATTTTTTTTGCCGACTCTCGCGCGTCCCTCGTCCTTATATAAGACAGGTGTAAACAACAATTTACTTGGGCCCGTAATAAATTCACGTCCGATTTAGTTGATTCGTTTTCTTTTTTGCTATCAGCTTCACGCTCTTTCCCGCAAGTAGCAGATTACACAAACGTCATTTTTTTTGCGGCATCACGCTGTATCCCGCACATGGCAGGGTAGGCAGAGGGAACTTGAGAACCTAGTATTAAGACACTCCGTTTATTTAACAATTTCAGCCGAATTTGAGGCATTGCGTATTGAGTTGCGGAACTCAACGCCGCAATATGAAAATATTTAATATATATAGTGTCCCTGCAACACGACAGACCACACATTTTTTTAATACCATTTTTGATAATATTTATTGATTGTTATGTCTGCCTGTCGTGGCGCAGCGGCGCAGCGTGTGACTGTAACCGTCAGGTAGTGGGTTCTATGCCCACTCGAGGAATTTAAATATTTAATATTTTCATTTCTTCGCTTTGGTATAAGCCAAGCGCGGCGTTGAGTTTCGCCTTTCAACACGCAATGCCTCAAACTCGGCGGATATTGGGGAACCGAAGTGGAACGGAGTGTCTTAACACTAGGTTCCCAAGTTCCCTCTGCCTACCCTGCCATGAGCGGGATACAGCGTGAAGCTCAGTGATAATTGTTGCTTAGCACTTGTTTCCTTCGAAGCCTAAATACCTTAAGCTACCTAAAATTTAACTAACTTTATACGAAAGTTATTTTCATATCAAAATGCGCCATAAAAACCGTCTTAAAACATAAATCTTCCAAACAAACATATATTTTAGGAGTCACATAAATAACTCAGCCATCGTGGCTCAGCGGCATGATTGTTAACGTGGTGGTTTGCAGTTCAATTCTCACTCAAGGGATTTTATTTAATTTTTAATAAACAGGACAAGTGCGTTGTTTAATTCCGCCACTCAACACGCAATGTTTCTAAAATTATTTAAAGAATACTGTAAATATTAGTAGTATTATAGGAATCTTCCTGAGACAATCCTCCTGGAATCCTCTTGAGAAGGAAATTTTCGTGTTTACTTTAAAAAAAAATATTTGTAAATCGCACATAGAAAGGATGGCAGAGGATATGGATGGGTATGGCGTTTCCGTAAATCATTATCCCACGAATTCTTGAAGCATTACGTGTTGACTGGCGTAGCCTAACGCCGCGAGCTTAATAAGAAATACTGAACCCGCGGCGTTTAGTTACGTAAATCACCACATTTCACAACAAACTTCATAAATCTGCCATACAATTCCACATTTGTAAAACCACTTAAATAAAATATGCCATATATATAATTGCATTTGAGAAATCGCGTGAAAGAAATGATTCTCTTGATATCAAAAGATTACGATAATAAATTGTACGTATCTTATCTGGCTTCTACTATGGGTCGAGATTACACGTTTCTTATGGGGACGCGTTGAATTCTCAACGTTACCATCACGTTACGATGGGTATTGGAAGATTTATAATGGGTATTAGGCTGGGCTTCGATTTCGGGGGTAGTTACCTTATTTATCTTATCACGTGAGTAGTAAGTAATTATTTGGATGTCTCTCGTGGCGCAGCGGTACATATTTTTGAATGTAAGCACAAGTTTTCAGTTCGATATTCATTTGAGGAAATTAATATTTTCTATATATTTTCGTTTTTCTCGCTCTAGTAAGTCCTGCCATTCAATAGCTCCAAAACTTTAGCGGGAAGTGTGATTCGGAAGTATCTTAATGGAAACGGAGTGACTTAACACTAGGTTCCCAGGTTCCCCATGAGTACCTTGTCGTAACAAAAAGTATTAATTATTTCTCACTATTGAAATTTATTATCTGATCCCTTTCAATAATTAATTTAAAAAAGACATAATATAATCCCATAAATATTTTTTATTGTAATTTTATATACAATTTATATTAAAATAATGTTTTTATTTAAGAACCGATAAAAAAAGAAAACGAAACTAAATAAGGGAAATTTGGCAAAATATAATATCCATTTATTACACAAAAATTGTTATTTCGATTTTATAATTTAAAAATAAAAATAAAAATTGAATAACTTTAGAATCTTTTTTAACTTCACAATGGGATACATTGTGCACACGATATGGCAAGGGAACCTAGCCAAGCTATGTCAAGCTAAACCTAAAAAACCCAACTTCCGTTCTCCACTCTCCATAAAATTCTCAAGTAATTGCGTGCTGAACTTGTATAAAACCTTACAAACAGTTCATACATAATTATTTATATCACTTTTACGTTAAAAGCCTGTCGTGGCGTGTGACTGTAACCGACAGGTTGTGGGTTCGATCCCCACTCGAGGAAATGAATTTAATAATTTTCAATCGAAATATTTAATGTTTTCATTTCTTCATTCTGGTAAAAGGTAAAACGCGGCGTTGAGTTCCGCCACTTAACACACAATACTTCAAATTCAGTGGAAAGTGGGAAACAGAAGTGGAACAGAGTGACTTAACCAATGTTCCCGAGTTCCCTCTGCCTACCCTTCCATGAGCAGGATACAGCGTGAAGCTGAATAGAGTTAAGTTAAAATATTCCAAATGAAATCATAGTACGGGTGACTTACCAGCGATAACTATAACTCAGCGCTCGGAAACTGTCTATATGACAGTAGCTTAGTATTGACTAAAATGATTTGAACCTAGATACCTAAAGAAAATTTTATATTCATATAATATACATCATGAAGAACAAGGGGAATTCGCTTCACGCTGTTTCCCGCAAATAGTAGGAAAAGAAAGACGGAACTATGTGTTAAGATACTCGTATTTTGTTTCCACGTATAGTCTAACTTTTGAGATGTTGCGTGTTAATTGGAGAAGGAAGACGTCTTACATCAAGTATATATAGAATTAAAAACATTAAGTTTGAGGCCTGTTGTGGCGCAGAGGCACAAGAGTGTGACTGTAACCGACAGGTTCTGGGTTCGATCCCCAGTCGAGGAAATGAAATATTTAATACTTTCAGTTTAAATATTTTAATGTTTCAATTCTTCGTCTGGTAATAAGGCAAAGCGCGGCGTTGAGTTCCGCCACTCAACACGCAATGCCTCAAATTTGGCGGAAAGTGGGGAAGTGGAACGGAGTGTCTTAACACTAGGTTCCTTCCGCACTTGCCTACCCTGCCTACTGCGGGATACAGCGTGAAGCTGAGAGAAAGAGAAGAGAGAGAGAGCAGTATTTTATTTTCTCAACAAGAGACTCTAACATTACATATTGAATGCCGGAAACTAACGCCGCGGTTTGTCTTACAAGTCAAAATAATTTATTTTCTTGAGTAGGAAATTGGGAAACGAATTTACAACTGATGGGCAGAGTTATACGCTGCACAACAGCCTCAACATTTATTACATCGTATATATCAACTTCACGCTGTATCCCGCATATAGTAGGGTAAGTAGAGGAAGTTTGGGAACCTAGTGTTAACGTAATGAACTTAACTTTTCTTACTTTCCGCCGAATTTAAGGTATATTGAGTGGCGGAGCTCAACGCCACGCTTTGCCTTATTACCAGAGCGAATTAACGATAATATTAAATATTTAAATTGAAAATATATTCTATATAGTATTTCATTTCCTCGAGTATAGATCGAACCCATTTCCTAACGTGTTTACAATCACTCACTTGTACCACTGAGCCACGACAGACCTCTATTATTTCTTAGATACTTGTAAATACATTAATAATTTTCAATTTTAATAGGAATTTGTATTTTATAAGGATATATAAAATATATATGAATTCAATCCACCCCGGGTGCTGCTGACAGGTAATTTTTGTTTGCGGAAATAAGTTTGCTAACCATCTTATATATGTATTAGTTACTGGGGATGGGCGAGTCTTTTCATAGAAATGATATCGATTTTTTTGTGAAATAGGTAAAATTTGTTTTTTTTTTGTATTCTAATCAGAAGGAAACCTCGGAAAGTAATGTTAAGATATTCCGTTCCCATAAGTTTTAGCCTCGATACCAGAGCGACAATTTTAGAAATGAAATAATAAATATTTAATTTCACAAATTGTCGCTTGCCGTTTTTTTTTTTCCAGCTTTACGCTGTATCCCGCACTAGGCAGGGTAGGCAGAGGGAACGGAAGTGAAACCTAGTGTTATGACACTCCGTTCCACTTCCGTTCCCCACTTTCCGCCGAATTTGAGGCATTGCGTGTTGAGTGGCGGAACTCAACGCCGCGCTTTGCCTTATTGCCAGAGCGAAGAAAATGAAACATTAAATATCTAAATTGAAAATATTAAATATTTCATTTCCTCGACTGGGGATTGAACACAGAACCTGTCGGTTACAGTCACACTCTGTGCCGCTGCGCCACGACAGGTCGTTTTTTAATTATTTTATATATACCTATATTGATTATTTTTATATTGAATCTACCTATTTATATATATTTAAGGCATATAAAGTAAGGATGGCGAAATTAAAGTGCTTTACCAGATCAGAGATCATTTAAGTACACATAATGAGTTCTGGAAGATTTTTTTTTATGGAAATGACGGCAAACGAGCGTACGGGTCACCTGGTGGTAAGTGATCACCATCGCCCACGGCCCCGAGTAACTCCAGAAGAGCTACAGGAGCGTTGCCAATTGGAAGGGCACCGGGGCCCGGCATTACCTAATGCGAAATGCAGTGGCCAAAGCCACTACTTAACGCCGGTCTTAAATGCCGGGGGTGGTAACAATCCGGTCGAGTCTGCCCATGCGTGTTGCCATTACTGGCAACGTGACTCTAACACTCGCACTTTAGTCACTCGTTAAGTTCTACAATTCAACAATTTAGACAAAAATTTAGGAACAAAACGGAGTGTCTTAAAACTAGGTTCCCAAGTTCCCTTTGTCTACTCTGCTATAAGCGGGATACACACGAACTAATACCCTCGAAAGTGGATCGAACCTACAACTATCATGAATATAATCTGGTCTTTTCAATATTAAAAGATCATTTAATATTAAAAATTGTAAAGCAACAATATTCTTCTAGGACATATTGGCATCGTGTTCAGTTTTTTCCTCATGTCTCTTGCAATATGTAATTTGCTTTAAACAATTTTGTATTTGAAATTCTATGCAACTAATTAGATTACAACGGCACTCCCGCTGTAATCTAATTAGTTGCATAGAATTTCATGCACGCATTTTCAATTTTTAAAATAAATCCGATAATTATTCTTTTAGTTATTTATCTTGGATGTGCCTTTGTCAGTATATATTTAAACACTCTACTCTACTCAGCTTCACGCTGTATCCCGCGCAAGGCAGCGTAGGCAGAGGGAATCTGGGAACCTAGTGTTAAGACACTCTGTCCCACTTCCGTTTCCCACTTTCGTGTGTGCAATTGAAGCTTGTCGTAGCGCAGCGGCACAAGCGTGTGACTGCAACCGACAGGTTGTGGGTTCGATCCCCACTCGAGGAAATCTAATATTTAATATTTTCAAATTAAATATTTCAATGTTTTCATTTCTTCACTCCGGTAAAAAGGCAAAAGCGCGGCGTTGAGTTCCGCCACTCAACACGCAATTCGTCAAATTCGGCGAAAGTGGGGAACGGAAGTGGAACGGAGTGTCATAACATTAGGTTCCCAAGTTCCCTTTGCCTACCTTACCATGTGCGGGATACAGCGTGAAGCTGAATATATAGTTTGTTAAGAAACATTTTTTTCCTGAAAATTAAAAACCATTAACAAAAATATTATTATACAAACATAGGTAATATAAACAAATGGAATGCTGCAAAACAGTGGTTATAAAATATATTATTATTAATTGAAGAATTGAATTGAATGCCAAGCGTGGCGTTAAGATCCACTACTACAATGTCTCAAAATCATTGGAAAGTGGAAACGGAAATGTCTCAACGGGAACGGAGTGTCTTAAAACATTAAATATTTAAAATGAAAATATGAAATATTTCATTTTCTAAATAGGGGTTTAAACCCATAACCTGCCTCATTTATAGTCACACGCTGGTGCCGCTGCGCCACGATAGGTTTAACGTATAAAAATCTCTATGTAATAATTTTGAGTATATATGAACTTTGACAATTATTTGAAGTAAAAATACGTAATAATTGCAACAAATGAGCGATATGGTGTCAAAATGATATCTTTAAAACAATATGCTGTAGTGTTGTAAAATAAAGTGAACTGTAAGCCAGTGCAGTTCTTCTGAATGAGAAAAAAATGTGTCCTTTGAACCTGAATATGTCCACAGTGATATAGCGTGTTGCTAGATACGTACACTGCAATATTCAATATCAAATTCAAAATTGTACCTGTCTGTGTGTCTGTTACATCGTAGCTCTTAAATTAATGAATCGATCTGAATGTAGTTTCTAGGGAAGGCAGAGGGAACTTGGGAACCTAGCGTTAAGACATTCCGTTCCGTTCCCCACTTCCTGCTAAGGCATTGGATGAACTCAAGGCTTTTTCTTAATACCACAGATTTAGTAGATTTGATATTTAAATTGAAAATTATAAATATTTGCACATATTTGTTAAGTATGTCATTTCCTCCAGTGGGAATCGAATCCTCAATATTTCGCTTAAAGTCAAATGCTTGTGCCCCCGTGCCAGGACAGGCCTCACATAAAAATAATATTTCCAATAAAAGGTTATAAATGGCAACAATAAGTTCAACATATTGAGTAATAGGCTTATATCGCTATATATTATGTATAAATCAACTTAAAAGTATATCTTCCAGACGACCTACTTCCGCGGCCTTCACACAAAAAGGTGTCTGTCACTGGTACTGGAGGTACGGTGCGCAAAAACGTCTACGTTTGTAAGTATGTAAGTAGCGTTGTCAGAAAAAATGCGTGTTATATAATGGAAGCATATCAAAAAAGTTAAGAGGCTATCGTGGTCAAGTACATGCGATGGTTGTTAAACTCCCACCAGAGGAAATTAAATATTTTTTTGAAAAAGCGCAGCGCTGAATTCTATTATTCAACATACAATGCTTATCAAAATTGGATGTTACTGGCAAGGTAGGCATATATACTTTATTCAATACTTTTGGTCAAATTTCAGGTATTAAGTGGCGGAACTCTACCAGATGAGAGCGTTGAAATAATAATATTAAATATTTCATTGCCTCGAGTAGACTACAATAGACAGGCCTCTATTTCAATTTTACATAAAATACAGAGAAAGGTTAGGTTAGGAATGATTGGAGTTCTAACAGTGATTATTTACAGAGAATTTCTACGGAAAAGGAAAGAAAAGGAGATTTTCTATTTAAAAATGCATGCAGATAATGCTTAGGATGGCTTTCATGGCACAGACCACAAGTTCGATCTCCACATGAGGGAGTAAAACATTTGATATTTTTAAATGAAATATTTAATATTTTCATTCTTCGTTCTGGTCACAAGGCAGTGAATGGCGTTGAATTCATGCCTAATATTCGACGAAGAGTGGGTAACCATGGAACGGAGTGTCCTAATACTAGGTTCCCAAGTTCCTTCTGCCTACTCTGCCATGTGTGGGATACAGCGTGAAGCTGAGAGCGAGAGAGAGAGAAAGGGAGAGATAAAGAGAGAGGGAGAGGGGGAGAGATAGATAGAGAGAGAGAGGGAGAGTAAAACACAAATATAACAAGCATAGTAACTTATACAAATTACTTAAAATATCACATATTAGGGTTATCACAAATAGTTCTTTTAAACATTTTAAGATACAACTATTCAACCTAAAAATAACTTTTTTCGCCGACCCTACCACTAATAATTTGCGCCAAGCGAAGCGTCACTTTTAATCTCAATATTCAGATGAGCACAATATGAAACTACAGTGTTCCATCTCGTTTCGACGCGAACAATTCCATATACCTGTCCCTTTTTAAATTGGTATAGCTAATAATAAAATTCGTACCGTTTGCGTGTACAGCGAAGTTTATGAGTTGAAATTAAAAGGATTTATGATTTTAGTTGAGCCTCTGTAGGAATTTTGCTTTATTTTCTTACTAATGTTAAATAAAAAAAGGTATTTTTGTCTTTAACTCACTAAATAATTAAGATGTCGATGTTATTTAGTCTGGCCTTAAATATTGTAACAATTAAAATCCTCAGCTTTACGCTGTTTCCCCGACATGGTAGGGCGGGCAGAAGGAAGTAAGACGTAGAGTTTTGTTCCCTCCCACACTTCTTCCCGAAATTGGGGTTTTGCATGTTAAGTGGTGGAACTCAACGCCGCGCTTTGCCCTGTTACCAGAGCGACAAAATTAAAACAATAAACTCTTTCTTTACTCTCTACTCAGCTTCACATTGTACCCTGCACATGGCAGAGTAGGCAGAGGGAACTTGGGAACCTAGTGTTAAGACACTCCGTTCCACTTCCGTTCCCGACTTTCCGACGAATTTGAGGGATTGCGTGTTGAGTGGTGGAACTCAACGCTGTGTTTTTTGCCTTGTACCAGAGTGATAATTGAAAACATTAAATATTTAAATTGAAAACATTAAATATTACATTTCCTCGAGTGGGCTCGAACCCACGACCTGTCGGTTACAGTCACACGCTTGTGCCGCTGCGCCACGACAGGCCTCAAACATTAAATATTTCATTTATGAATATTATATACTTCATTTCCTCGAGTGGGGATCGACCCCCGATCTCTCGCTGTCACGACAGGCCTCAACACAATAACAATTAAAAAAAAGAAAAAAAAAATACTTTTGAATTTGGAATCTGTCATTTTTATGAGATCGTTAATTATGTTTTTTTTTTATTTTCCTGTCTCATAATATATAGTCAAATATTTTAAATGGAGTGGGGTGAAGAGAACCGAATCACTGTAATTGTATAATACAAAATTAGGTATAGGATATATATTTATTTAACGTAGCGGTACTTGAACCCGCGCCTCTTGGAAAACAACCATAGGATCTGATCAACTAGGCCATACGTTCCTATCAAACGACTTATTACCACTTATTTACTTAGTTAGCGTTATATATTTTCTAAAATAAGTATTTTATTCTTTTCTAAGTGTAAATTAACATTTTAAAAAAAGCAAAAAGACAGATTCAATTTTTGAAATCCTCCATGAACAATATTATTCAAATATGTGTGTACTGAGTTATTACGTACAATGAATTTTCTGTTTGTGACAAGAAAAGGTTGGGCCGTCCACGTATAGTTCTTACGAAAAGAGCGGCTAAAGTAGTGTGGAAAAAAAAAATCGAATCCTCGATTTTCTTTTATCTCTAAAGTTGACGATAGCACATACAACCATATCGATAACTTAGGACTTGGAGCCAACACTGCAGAATAGGATCATGGATGGATAAAATAAAACAATTACCTAAGCGATATGCAAAGTTTGATCACAGAAAAAAAATTAACAAACAAAATGATCGTTTTTATTATTTTAAAAGTGTTATTTCACACTTAGGAAAGAGAAACACGGTTTTTAAGACAAGTTCAAATCACATACGACCATACGTTCAGATTGTTATATGTTTATAAAATTGGTAAAATGGTCGTTTTTATGTTGGAAACTGTAAAGAAGCTTTCCAATTAATCAATAGAGTACAACGTGCAAATATCTGACATCAGTGATAGACTGGTTGGATGTTGCTGGGTACTTACTTTATAAATGAGTAACTGAGCCATTGTTTTCTGAAAAAGGTTAGCAAATGGCTCAAATTCTTAAAAAGCTAGTTAAACCTCTAAAGAATATCATGATCCAAGATATAAAACTAAATAACCAAGAATGGTCCTTTCCGCCAGAATCGGCATCAGCCCGGACCTCCGTTCTGGACTTCATCAGAACTGAACACTGGCCATTATCTAGACCTTTCTTCGTCTTAATCCACTGAATATGATTTATGATCAGTCTTGGAAGTTCTGTCAATCGTATGGATTGTTTCAGGGATAATCCCTGAAACAATCCATACGATTTACAGATTTTTCCATAGAAAGAGTGCGTGTGTGAGTGCTACTGATAACTAGCCCTAATGTTGAGAAGACTGGATTGTGGCCAATGGTAATTTCCTTGAATAAAGTTTTATATATTTTTTAGTTTTAGTCATTTTGTATTAATGTGCTTAAAACCGTTATAGTAATAAATGTAATGTACAATAGATAATGTAAACTTTTTTGTAACAATATTTATGACAAGATTATACATATATTGATATAACTAATGTTGAACGCCGATCTCCGAATACTTTCTTTTCACTATTAGAATACATCAAATAAAAGTCTTTGGGGAATACTTATCTAAAATAACGTTAATTTAGAACATCCCGGAGGGCATGTATGAAAAGGTTGATGATAGTGGACGAGGCGAAAGAGACATGCGCTCTGTTGCCTCTGGCAATCCCGCTAGGGATACAGCGTGAAGTTAAGGTAACAGGCATGAAAAATATATCAGAGTAAGCAAAAAGAAATTTGGAACCTAGTTCTAAGACACTCCGTTTCATTCTCTACTTTCTGCTGAATTGGAGGCATTGCGTGTTGAGTATCACAACGTAACGGCGCACTTTCTCGTGTAACCAGAAAGAAATGAAAATATTAAATACTTCATTTCCTTGAATAGGTATCGAACTCACAATGTGCCTTTCACACCTGAAGAAAACTTTAACAACCAAAGATCTTATGTGATGACATAGACGGAATATACATTTCTATTTATTTTCACCTGCATTTTATGATACCGGTAGCCTCGTAAACTTTTAACTTTTGCAGTGGCAGCGGTGACCATTGCATGCAAACCGTTTTATTTATGAATGTTGTGATTCAGTAATTCCTATGAGTACCACACTTAAAATTTTTTTAGTTTCCCACAGTATTCCGCACATGGAAGGGTAGTTAGTGGGTTTTTGGGAACATAATGTTTTGATATTGGAGATGTTCGTGTTGAGTGGTGTACCTCAACGCCGTTGCGTGTGAAGACAACCTGTCACGTTAACAATCGCATGCTTACTGTTGTATAACAGACCTTTTTATTTATGTATGTTTTTGTTCAGTAATTACAACAGATTAAAATTCACTTGAAATAATTATTATAAATTTAAATCATATTAAATATTACGGTGATGTCGTTGCAACAGCACAGCATCTTACTGTAAATGAGACGGTTGTGTGTTTGATTCCAATCGAGGAAAAAGAGTATTAATTATGGTAATTTCCTAGATCTGATAATAACAGGCATATCCAATTAGGTTATTACAAGAACTTTTGAATCGTCAAGTTAAATAGTAGTGTCTGTAGTGCCAGTTCTACAGGAAGCTACCACCGGCTAGGAAGGCGGTTCTGCTGAGAAGAGCCGACAAGAAACCCAACAGTTGCTTTTTGCAAAATATAACTTACAGTTAATGTATAACTATAATTGTCTTCCTGAGTCAGTTAAATTCTACTATTCTACTATTAAATATTGGGTGGAAAGTAGGGAACGGAGTGTCACAACGTATCTCGGTTTCCTCTGCATACTAATACCATATACGGGATACAGCGTGAAACCTGAAAAAACATTTTATCTTTGATATGAGAAGGAAGTGCCTATCTATATCAGTATATACAAAATATTTGAAGCTACATAGAATATATAGGCACATACAAAATTCCAAGGTTTTCATCCATTATATAGAAACGTAACAGTATCCCAACACTAGCAATTTGTCAGTATTCGTATCTGTGGACCACTAGTGACGGGTATTTGCTGATGTTATAGACAGCCATTAATCGAATGAAACTGCACTATGCAACGTTACGTGATAAATCGATTCCGTGTTTTAGGTAAAGATTGAAAAATGTATTGTGTGTCTTGAAAATTCATTTTTCTGTTTGTTTGTTGAGGCCTGTCGTGGCGCAGCGGTACTAGCGTGTGACTGTAAACGACTGGTTGTGGGTTCGATCCCCACTCCAGGAGATGAAATATTTAATATTTTCAGTTTAAATATTTAATGTTTTATTTCTTCGCTTTGGTAACAAGGCAAAGCGTGGCGTTGAGTTCATCCACGTAATGGTAATGCCTCCAATTCGGCGTAAAGTAGGGAATGTAAGTGGAACGGAGTGTCTTAACAATAGGTTCCCAAGTTCCCTCTGCCTGCCCTGCCATGTTTGGTATACAGCATGAAGCTGAGTGTTTATTTTTTTTATAATTTCAGTTTCAGTAGTTTTGAATGTAGTAATTGAAGTTATGACTTATAATTTTTAAATTCACACTTAATAAAGAAAAATTGTTTTTTGAAAAATCGTATATAAAAATTACAAGCAACTTGCGTCTCTTGGCATTTTGAACGTTAAATGGTAAAGTTCACCGCTGAGTTGTCTTTTTGCATCACACTGTATCACGCATCTAGCATGGTAGACAGAGGGAACATAGGGTTAGATGTTCTCAAAGCATTGTGTGTTGAGAAGTGGTACTTAACACCGCACATCGCCTTGTTAAAAGGTGAGGAAATGAGAATAATTCATCACCCCTATTAGGGATCAAACTTAAAACAGTCACGCAGACAAACAGATTTTCTCCCACTGCGGTATGAAAATGAGAGAGAGAGTGAGAGAGAGAGAGAGAGAGTGAGAGAGAATTTCAATTATCATCATGAAATGGAAATAATTTAAAATGAGGATGAAAAATTATAAAATATTCATATATTCTTTTACGCTGTGGTGAACAAAGTGCGGCGTTGTGCTCCGCTTCATAAAAATTGTACAATGAAAATATAACAAAAAGAGAGTATCTTAACACTGGAATCACTCATCTTGTTTTCCCGCTACATGGAAGAAAGCGTGAGAGTTTCACTTCTTTTTCAAATAATTAATTATAGACAAAGTCTTTGTTAATAAAAGTTACCATACTTATATATATAATAACAAAATAATAGAACAAAACACAGCCGATATTCAACATGTCCACTCGGCAAGGCACATAAAAGGAACAATACAAGTTTTAATACTTTACCATAGAAATATGTGACCCATATATATGTTACGATATAAAATAATTATATATACATTCATATATGTTTATATGTATGTACGTATTTGTATAAAACATTTTGTAACAGTAATTATTACTTAGTTAGACGTTACCCGTCTCAATAGAACAAGGCACACAATGGCCACTCTTTGTATTCGATATGACTCGTAGTGACGGAGTTATGTCGATATCGATAAAGAAATAATTTATTAAATGTGAAGAAAACTTTGAAATAAATATTCTATGATAAATATAAGCAACTAATTATAACTTAATAAATATTGTTACAGTAAAAATATTTAGTAATAAAACCGATAATTCTAACGAATTGTCTTTGGGTAGCGGAAATTTGTAAGAATCTTCCTACAGAGGTGTTAATAACGAAAATAAGTTATAACAAGCGTGTAAGAATTTCGACATAGCTTGATGAAAATATATGCCTTAGTTGGTTAGAGCGCTTGGACGGTTTCCAAGAGGCATGGGTTCAAATGCCGCTAATTTTGATACGTCTTTAAAAGTAGAGTAAAAATAACCTTAGTCAATTTTATAATATCTTTGTGATATAACATTGTCTTTGATTTTCGCGATTGTTACACATTTTAAATGAAACACTTTTAACCGGATTAATCGCGTATATTCAGTGGTAAACATTTTTGGGAAACCTGACGTTTCGAACACTTTACAGTAGTCCGTGGTCACGGGTCGACTGAGGTGGCATTTGTGACAGACAAAAAGTTGATATAATTATTATATCAAACTACCGCCAACGATTTCTTAATTGCCTCGCGTACTGCCCTGGATTCTTGCAGAATGAGCTAACTGTATCTGGTCCTCTAGTGTGGTGTGCTGGGGACTTTAATTTTTTTAAGAGTGGGTCCCAAGTGGTGGAAAGTTTCCAACCATCTTCTCTATTGAAATTATCATGACAGGTAAAGACTGCCCTTCATCAGAACAAGCGGCCAGTTCCCCGCCAGTGTTGTCAGAAAACCAACAAGCCACCCACAGTTGAGAGGCAACCAGCACTTTTACCATATGTAAAGGGTGTTACAGACAGGATCGGTAACATCTTAAGAAGAGCTTCTATTAAAACTATTTTCAAGCCTAACAAGAAAGTGAGCCAATTCTTGAGACCAGTGAAGAGTAATATTCCTTTGTAGTGTGCAGGTGTATACAAACTTGATTGTGACTGTGGTTTATCATATATAGGTCAAACAAAGAGAAGAATCGGTGTTAGGGTGAAGGAACACATTTCCGATGTCAAGAATGGGCATGTATCAAAGTCAGCTGTGTGTGAGCACACATCAAACAAATCCAACCACTATATCAGGTTTGATAAACCCCACATCTCGCTAGGGAAAATAGATATATCCCTTGAATGATCCGAGAGGCTATTGAAATACAAAAACATCCTAATTTCAATAGAGAAGATGGTTGGAAACTTTCCACCACCTGGGACCCACTCTTAAAAATGTCCCCAGCACACCACACTAGAGGACCAGATACAGTTAGCTCATTCTGCAAGAATCCAGGGCAGTACGCGAGGCAATTAAGGAATCATTGGCGGTAGTTTGATATAATAATTATATCAAATGACAGACAAATGCCACCTCAGTCTACCCGTGACCACGGACTACTGTAAAGTGTTCGAAACGTTGGGTTTCCCAAAAATGTTTACCACTGAATATACGCGTTTAATCTGGTTAAAAGTGTTTCATTTAAAATCTTTGTGATATTTTATTTCTTATCTGTCTTCTTTAAAAGTGGGGAACGGAAGTAAAACGGAGTGTCTTATCACTAGGTTCCCAAGTTCCCTCTGCCTACCCTGCCGTGTGCGCGATATAGCGTGAAGCCGAGTATGATAATCTTTTTTAAAACCTAGTGATTTATAATATTTTTTTTCTGTCTATTGCTCAAAAAAATATATAATATTTAAGTTGAGCAATTATGAAAAGCTCCAAAGACTTAAATATTTATAAACGCTGAAAAGCTATTTAACATTAACCGACCGCCATTAAGCGTTGACCAAACATCGGATAATAATCAAACAAAACAATATTTGGTAAGTAAATACAGGTTCGAATACACGCGTGAAAGGGTCCCTAATCTCCTCAACGATGGATTATTTCTGTACGTAAAGCAAAAATATGTTTAGAAAATAAACTTTTGACAAATGCGCTTAATTTTTTTGGTTCGCATGTGTTTTTTTAAGTGTTTTTTTGTATAAATATTAGAGGAAGAATATTTATGTTTGAATAATAATGAAAAAGGTAAGGTAAAAGAAGAAATTATTTAATTTTTTTTTTTATGATTTAAAATAAATATTTAATGTCGTTTAATATAAAATACGCATGTTTTTTTTTTTAAAAGGTGATTTGAAATATTTAATAAAAGCAACTAAAATATTTTCTTTACACGAATATAAAAAGAATTTTATGAGAAGTAACAGCACACGTGTGATCATTCCCAACTAAAAATATTATTACCTTTAAAATAAGACATAGCCACGAACTAATTAGAATAAGTGCCAAGTCGAGTTCTGACACTTTAGGTCTTAAAAGGTTAGGTGAACATAAAAAACTAATTTTGTTAGGTACGTAACGGTGTCTCCCTGCGTGACATGAAAAAACATATATTTCACATACCTGTGAGAGATAATATTAACATATTCAGATCAGAAAGAATGTGTAAATAGAATTTTTAATGTTGGTAAGATAGTATGACGTCAAAAAGTTAATATTTTATTTAACTTCGCACTGTATTCCGCACATAGGAGGGCAGTCCAACGGAACCTTGGAATAAGACCCTCCCGTTCATTAAGACACTTTCGACCCCTACTGCCCATTGAATTGTGGAGGTATTTTAGAGTGATGGAATTAAACGCTAAACTTTGTCTCGTTACAAGAGCTAGGAAGCTTGAAACATGTCATTTCTTTGAGTTAAAATCGAAACTTCAAACCCATCACGCTTACAGTTACATGTTTATGCCCATGTGACATGATTGACCTCACGTTAAAAATGATGTAATAAATCTTCATACATGCCAACAGTTTTAATAAAATTCATGTTTGCAAGCGTTCACTATCAGCCAGAGCGACGGTAGTTAATTCAGCTTGGCTTTTAGTAAATACATTTAACTTATAATTAAAAAAAAACATTTTATAATTTGACACATTTTTGGGATTTCCAGCTTCACGCTGAATCCTGCACGTAGTAGAGTGGGCGGAGGGATCTTGGAAGCCTAATGTTAAGACACTTCGTTCTATTTCCCACTTTTCGCCGAATTTGAGGTATTGAGTATTGAGTTGTGGAACTTAACACCACGCTTTACCTTGTTAACAAGGCAAAGAAATGAAAACATTAAATACTACAAAACGAATAACGAAACAATTATATGATTATTTTGTTTACCGTCTTATCGATTCTATCACGTCCCCTCACTAATATGCAAGGCCGGGGCACGATAAAGAAGCATAAAAGAAAATCTTACAACAATAAACAGCGGTTGACGAGTTAGCTCCGGTACGTACCGTCGGGTGGCGAAGTTGTTTGAACTATAAATATTTTAATGTAATTATTACTTTTCTTTTGTTTCGGTAATTTTACTTTTAGGTATTTCAGACTGTCATGGCACAGGGGTATTAGCGACTGTAAAAGCGAGAGATTGTGGGTTCGGTTGCCATTAGCGGAAATTAAATATATTTTCTTCGCTTCGCTTTATTCGCTCTTGTATTGAGATAAAGCGCGTCGTTGAGCCCCGTTAGTTTAAGAAGCGATACCATAATTCAGCGAAAAGTGGGGAACGGAAGTGTCTTAATTGAAACGGAGTGTCTTAGCACTAGGTTCCCAAGTTTTCTGTTTCTATCCTACTATAGACAGAATACAGCGTAAAACTAAAAAAAAAATAATCAACTCCTTTATTCATATTTTATATTTAATGACCCAAAAAAGTAACACAGTAAATATTATTTTTAATTTCAAATTTTAAATTTAAAACTATGGAATTAAACGTTTTTATGCCAACGCTACATCCAGCAAGACCGTATTTGCAACAAATTGTATTTTATCTGTGATTCCTCACAAAGCCTTCTTTGACAGTAATGATACTTACACCGAGTGTGCGTCCTTATACCTACAGAGCTCAAAAGAAAATTTATTTCAGTTTTCACATGTGCAAGAGAAAGAAATTAGACATTTGCCATTCGTTGATTCTTAATGGTTTAAAGAGGAAAATGTTTAGCTTGTTCTTTTTTAACTGCTTCACATTGTGTCCCACACATGGCAGGGTAGGCAGAGGAAATTTGGGAACCTAGTGTTAAGACACTCAGTTCCGTTTCCCACTTTCTGCTGTATTTGGGGCTTTTGTCTTGCTTCAGCTTAAGAATATGTTTGTTGACTTCCATAGCAGCTATTGGTGTTATATCAACTTCCTGTGGGATGCTTTCGTAGAGCTTGTTATTTATGCAACGATAATAAGCAGTTGATTTCAGTTGAGAGGTGTTAGTTTTTTCTTCGTATAGTGCTTTGTAGAATTCTGTAGCACAATTTATTACGTCATCTCTAGTTTTAGTAACGTTAATGTTTGATTCTAGGTTTTGTATCCAGTTTTTGTGTGTTGTCAGATGTTTGTAGGCTCTTGTGGCGCTTCTATGTTTTTGTAATTTATCCTCTATTATTTTATTTCTATAGCTTTGATAATCTTTTCTGATAGCTTTGCTTGTTGCTTTGTATAACTCGCTAAGTTTCTTTTTAATTTCTTTACTTTTTTGTTTGGTTTTTGCAAGTTCTGTACGTTTCATGAGCATATCCTGTGTCTGTTTGGTGATAATTTTTCTAACAGTATCTACTTTTAGCTTCTTTGCTTTTGATGGCATACTGTTGTTAATTATATTTTCTAATGTATTCGACAGGTGAAGACTGCTCTTCATCAGAACAAGCTGCCAGTTCCCCGCCAGTGTTGTCAGAAAACCAACGAGCCACCCACAATTGAGAGGCAACCAGCACTTTTACCATATTTGAAGGGTGTTACAGACAGGATCGGTAACATCTTAAGAAGAGCTTCTATTAAAACTATATTTATGCCTAACAAGAAAGTGAGCCAATTGTTGAGACCAGTGAAGAGTAATATTCCTTTGCAGTGTGCAGGTGTATACAAACTTGATTGTGACTGTGGCTTATCATATATAGGTCAAACAAAGAGAAACATCGGTGTTAGGGTGAAGGAACACATCTCCGATGTCAAGAATGGGCATGTATCAAAGTCAGCTGTGTGTGAGCATACATCGAACAAATCCAACCATTACATCAGGTTTGATAAACCCCACATACTCGCTAGGGAGAATAGATATATCCCTAGAATGATCCGCGAGGCTATTGAAATACAAAAACATCCTAATTTCAATAGAGAAGATGGTTGGAAACTTTCCACCACCTGGGACCCACTATTAAAAAATTTAAAATCCCCAGCACACCACACTAGAGGACCAGATACAGTTAGCTGATTCTGCAAGAATCCAGGGCAGTACGCGAGGCAATTAAGGAATCGTTGGCGGTAGTTTGATATAATAATTATATCAACTGACAGACAAATGCCACCTCAGTCTACCCGTGACCACGGACTACTGTAAAGTGTTCGAAACGTCGGGTTTCCCAAAAATGTTTACCATTCAATATACGCGATTAATCCGTTTAAAAGTGTTTCATTTAAAATGTGTAACAATCGCGAAAATCAAAGACATTATTTCCCAAAAATGTTTACCACTGAGTATACGCGTTTAATCTGGTTAAAAGTGTTTCATTTAAAATCTTTGTCATATTTTATTTCTTATCTGTCTTCTTTAAAAGTGGGGAACGGAAGTGAAACGGAGGGTCTTAACACTAGGTTCCCAAGTTCCCTCTGCCTACTCTGCCATGTGCGGGATATAGCGTGAAACCGAGTATGATAATCTTCTTAAAAACCTAGTGATTTATAATACATTTTTTCAGTTTGTTGCCCAAAAAAAATAATAATATTTAAGTTGGGCAATTATTAAAAGCTCCAAAGACTTAAATATTTATAAACGCTGAAAAGCTATTTAACATTAACCGACCGCCATTAAGCGTTGACCAAACATCGGATAATAATCAAACAAAACAATATTTGGTAAGTAAATACAGGTTCGAATACACGCGTGAAAGGGTCCCTAATCTCCTCAACGATGGATTATTTCTGTACGTAAAGCAAAAATATGTTTAGAAAATAAACTTTTGACAAATGCGCTTAAGTTTTTTGGTTCGCATGTGTTTTTAAGGGTTTTTTTTTTGTATAAATATTAGAGGAAGAATATTTATGTTTGAATAATAATGAAAAAGGTAAGGTAAAAGAAGAAATTATTTAAAAAATTTTTTTTATGATTTAAAATAAATATTTAATATGGTTTAATATAAAATACACATGTTTATTTTTAAAAAAGTGATTTGAAATATTTAATAAAAGCAACTAAAATATTTTCTTTACACGAATATAAAAAGATTTTTATGCGAAGTAACAGCACACGTGTGATCATTGCCAACTAAAAATATTATTACCTTAAAATAAGACATAGCCACGAACTAATTAGAATAAGTGCCAAGTCGAGTTCTGACACTTTAGGTCTTAAAAAATTAGGTGAACATAAAAAACTAATTTTGTTAGGTACGTAACGGTGTCTCCCTGCGTGACATGAAAAAACATATATTTCACATACATGTGAGAGATTATATTAACATATTCAGATCAGAAAGAATGTGTAAATAGAATTTTTAATGTTGGTAAGATAGTATGACGTCAAAAAGTTAATATTTTATTTAACTTCGCACTGTATTCCGCACATAGGAGGGCAGTCCAACGGAACCTTGGAATAAGACCCTCCCGTTCATTAAGACACTTTCGACCCCTACTGCCCATTGAATTGTGGAGGTATTTTAGAGTAGTGGAATTAAACGTCACGCTTTGTCTCGTTACAAGAGCTAGGAAGCTTGAAACATGTCATTTCTTCGAGTTAAAATCGAAACTTCAAACCCATCACGCTTACAGTTACACGTTTATGCCCCTGTGACATGATTGACCTCACGTTAAAAATGATGTAATAAATCTTCATACATGCCAACAGTTTTAATAAAATTCATGTTTGCAAGCTTTTAGTAAATACATTTAACTTATAATTAAAAAAAAAAACATTTTATAATTTGACACATTTTTGGGATTTCCAGCTTCACGCTGTATTCTGCACGTAGTAGAGTGGGCGGAGGGATCTTGGAAGCCTAATGTTAGGACACTTCGTTCCATTTTCCACTTTTCGACGAATTTGAGGTATTGTGTGTTGAGTTGTGGAACTTAACGCCGCGCTTGACCTTGTTAACAAGGCAAAGAAATGAAAACATTAAATACCACAAAACGAATAACGTAACAATTATGTGATTATTTTGTTTCCCTTGTATGTCTTTCAAGATCACTTATCAAGAGATCATGAGGATATATTAAGTTAAAAATAATATTAAACATGGACTTACAATTATAAAAAAGAAAACAAAAACACAAATGTTTTTTTAATAAGCGTAATATTTTTTCTATACATATTTAATTTAAAGCGTTTCATCGATTCTATCACGTCCCCTCACTAATATGCAAGGCCGGGGCACGATAAAGAAGCATAAAAGAAAATCTTACAACAATAAACAGCGGTTGACGAGTTAGCTCCGGTACGTACCGTCGGGTGGCGAAGTTGTTTGAACTATAAATATTTTAATGTAATTATTACTTTTCTTTTGTTTCGGTAATTTTACTTTTAGGTATTTCAGACTGTCATGGCACAGGGTAGTATTAGCGACTGTAAAAGCGAGAGATTGTGGGTTCGGTTGCCATTAGCGGAAATTAAATATATTTTTTTCGCTTCGCTTTATCCGCTCTTGTATTGAGATAAAGCGCGTCGTTGAGCCCCGCTAGTTTAAGAAGCGATACCATAATTCAGCGAAAAGTGGGGAACGGAAGTGTCTTAATTGAAACGGAGTGTCTTAGCACTGGGTTCCCAAGTTTTCTGTTTCTAATCTACTATAGACAGAATATAGCGTAAAACAAAAAAAAATAATCAACTCCTTTATTAATATTTTATATTTAATGACCCAAAAAAGTAACACAGTAAATATTATTTTAAATTTTAAATTTAAAACTATGGAATTAAACGTTTTTATGCCAACGCTACATCCAGCAAGACCGTATTTGCAACAAATTGTATTTTATCTGTGATTCCTCACAAAGCCTTCTTTGACAGTAATGATACTTACACCGAGTGTGCGTCCTTATTATACCTACCGAGCTCAAAAGAAAATTTATTTCAGTTTTCACATGTGCAAGAGAAAGAAATTAGACATTTGCCATTCGTTGATTCTTAATGGTTTAAAGAGGAAAATGTTTAGCTTTTTCTTTTTTTAACTGCTTCACATTGTGTCCCACACATGGCAGGGTAGGCAGAGGAAATTTGGGAACCTAGTGTTAAGACACTCAGTTCCGTTTCCCACTTTCTGCTGTATTTGAGGCATTTGATGAGTGGTGGTGCTCAACGCCGCGCTTTGCCTTCTTACCAGAGCAAAGAAATTAATATATTAAATAATTTATATGAACATATTAAATATTTAATTTCTTCGATTGGGGGGGATTGAACCAACAACCTGTTGTTTACTGTTCTAATTTTGATGTGTTTTCATATAGTACGTAGGCCCTGCTTCTGGTTGTACATCCATCTAACGGTTATGGGCTCGAATCCAGATCGGGAAATTATATTATTTATTGGATTTGTGTTGGACGTCTCGTTGTCAGATGTTAAAAAAAGGAAAGTAAGACAGACAGACAAAAAAATCACATCAAATACTCATATATAAAGTATTGTTTTTTTGCACAATAATGAGATGGTATATCGAAAAAAATAAACATTTTTAAAGCAGCATTGAACTTGCATATGGTGTGTTGAACACACTTACAACGAATAAGTCGATATTTTAATCTGTTCCTCACATTTTATTACAGATAAAAAAAAAGAAAATCGCACATAAATAAAATCCATTTATCAAATGGAAATAATTAGAAGCTGCATGGTAGAATAGGAAGAGGGAACTTGTGAACCTCACTTAGGTTCCCATCCCCAAAAGACGTGTCTTAACACTTTAAAAAAGCACGACTTCTCGTCATACACTTTCTGCCCAATTTTCTTACTATTCGAGGTTATTTTTATGAGGACATCTCAACAGAAAAATAATTAATCACCTTTTATTTGGATAAATTTTTTTTTTTCCATTTATACAGTTGTTCTTCCTGAGATTAGTGCGTACAACAAAAATAACTGTTCAAGCTTATCATTTTTTATCTTTCCACTGTATCCCGCATCGTAGAGTAGGCAGTGGGAGCCTGGGAACCTAGAGAGAAGTGAGCAACTGGGCATAGTAAATATTCATTATTTTTTCAAGCGGGTATCGAATCCAAAATCTATCATTTTTACGGTCACACGTTTGAACTTTAATAACTGCCACGATAGTAGAGCTCAACTCTATATATTTGTAAAGATTTAAAAATACTGCCAAGGCCTGTAGTGGGACAGGGGCAAAAGCATGTGACTGTTAACGTGACAGGTTGTGGGTTTGATTCCCACTAGAGGAATAAAAATATTTAATATTTTAAATTTGTATATTTAATGTTTTCATTTCTTCACTCTGGTATCAAGGCAAAACGCGGCGTTAAGTTTCGCTACTTAATACGCAATAACTCAAATCCGGAGCAAAGTAAGGAACGAAACGGAGTGTCTCAACACTAGGTTCCCAAGTTTCCTCTGCCTGCTCTCCCATGTGCGGGATACAGCATAAAGCTGAGTATAATATGAATAGTTAAATTGTTAGGTCTGCAGAGTTATTATAATTAGAAAATATAAAATGCATAAATAATGAGGCCTGTCGTGGCGCAGCGGCACAAGAGTGTGACTGTAACCGACAGGTTCTGGGTTCGATCCCCAGTCGAGGAAATGAAATATTTAATATTTTCAATTTGAATATTTAATGTTTCATTTCTTCGCTCTGGTAATAAGGCAAAGCGCGGCGTTGAGTTCCGCCACTCAACACGCAATGCCTCAAATTCGGCGGAAAGTGGGGAACGGAAGTGGAACGGAGTGTCATAACACTAGGTTTCACTTCCGTTCCCTCTGCCTACCCTGCCTAGTGCGGGATACAGCGTGAAGCTGAAAAAAAAAAATAAAAAAAAAAGAAAAAAAAAAATATAAAATGCATAAGCTTAGAACCATATTGGAGATAAATTGTCTTTGTCCAAGTTAGTTCAAGGCCGAGTCAGATTGATGGGGTAGGCTTCAGTAGTTCGATACAGCAACAATATAACGTAACAATATAACGTGATATGTAAGGAGTTGATAATATTTATGTTATTTTAAATCTTCAAGTATTAACTACGTAAGTGTTTAAACGTTGTAGCCCAGAAGAATGAATGTGCGACTGTAAACGATGGTTACAGGGTCGATTCCTAGTGAGGGGAATGAATAAAAAATATATATTTAATATTATCATTACTTCGCTTTGGTACTGAGGCGAAGCACTCAACAAGTAATTACTCTGGAATTCAGAATTGTAACACTATGTCCTTAGGTTCCCTCAGTCTACCCTGCTACGTACAGTGTACGTATAGACCTTCACGCTGTATCCAGAAGGGTAGGCAGAAGAAAACCTGAAAACTTATTGTTACGATACTTTGTATCAATTAATACTTTTATATTTCTTATTTCTGCCAAATTTGAAGCATTACCTATTGAGTGATGGAACATTGCGCTTAGCCTTGTTAACTTAGTTTAGCGAGGAAATGAAAATAATCATACCTCAAGAAGGAGTCGAATCCACTTTCTGTTACGGCTACACCTTACATATGTCTACAAGTGTGAGCTTTTTTACTTTAACTCTAAAGCTCCATCGTTAGACCAGTTCGAAGGTAAAAGCTTTTTTTTTTTAAACTTTGTTCAAATTCAGTTTCTTTAATTTCATTACACAGTTACTTACTCCGTGTTCTCAATAGTTTTATTATTATGCTATTTCTCTTCACAAAATTACGTTATACAAATTATCATAAATCATGTATACCGGCACAAGCGTGTGACTGTAACCGACAGGTTCTGGGTTCGATCCCCAGTCGAGGAAATGAAATATTTACTATTTTTATTTTAAAATATTTAATGTTTCATTTCTTTGCTCTGATAAGTCAAGTGCGGCGTTGAGTTCCGCCACTCAACACGCAATGCCTCAAATTCGGCGGAAAGTGTGGAACGGAATGTCTTCACACTAGGTTCCCGGGTTCCCTCTGCCTACCCTGCCTCGTGCGGGATACACCGTGAAGCTGAAAAAAAAAAAATGTATAACGGTATTTTTTCCCACATCTTGTATCCCAAATCCAGCAAATAAAAGGTTAGAAAAGAATTAAATTGAGTATTACCATTTCTCATGATCGAATCCTTTAAATGGCGGAACTTAACTCCGCATTTTGTCTTCAATAAAAAGATATAATATCCCCACGAGTGGGAATCAATCCCACAACCATCTCGTTCTCAGTTATATACTGTGCTATGAAGGTATTTTATTATGTAAGACACATTGGCTGTGTGTAGGAATATTTGTATAGAAAACCGAGCTATTATAATTTTATCTTGAAGGTCCTCCTTTATAACAAGTCTGTATAAGGAAACCTTTCAGCTGCTTATATAAGGTAGCAGAAATCGATGATATAGTTATTGAATATTTTAAAATTTGTTGTTATTGTTGTGGCATAGAAGGGCAGATGGGAACCTGGGAACCTAGTGTTAAGATACTCCTTTGCCACTAAAACTTTAGAATTCTGGAGATATTGTGTGTTGGGTGGCGGCACTCAACGCCGCGGTTTGCCTTGTTACCAGAATAAAGAATGAAAACATTCAATAATTTATTTCCTCTTGCGGGGTTTTAATCCACAATCTGTCACCTCCGCGCTATGTCAGCCTTATTCCTATATTTTCGGCTCTAAATACGAGCTTACTTTAAGTGTTGGAACTAAACGCTGCAAGAGCTTTGATAAGAACGGGAAAGTGACATAAATTAAATATAGCGATTAAAAATTAAGATATTTAATTTACATTCAAAGCAAGACTAGTTTTTCTTATGTATGTAACTTTACCAGGTATTTAGAGTAAACGAGTGATGGAAAAATGGCAAAATGATACAAGATGGAATGGATGAAGTGAGAGGATTGCCTTGTTACCAGAGAAACTGAAATTTTTGTTTTCTTCGAGTGGGTATCTAACCCACGACGAAAGCTGAACATTCTGTTTCAACGCGCTGATCTCAGGAACTTTTTTGTCACTTTATTAACAGTTAAAGTTATCTCTTGCTGTATCCCGCATGTAGCAAGGTAGGCAGTAGGGAACATGGGAACCTAATTCTAAGACACATCCGTTCTCAACTCTCCGCCGAATACTGAAATTGGATTTTGTTTAATTATAACTAAATATACATTAGGTTTTGCAGGTAAAGTACAAAACTGGTGTGAATATTTCAGACAAAGTCACTGGTTCACCTTATGCCTGTATTCCATACTAAATACCAAAGCTAAATTAACTGAGGCCTATAATTCTGAGCGTGTATTAACAAGACACACGGCTACAATAAAGGAATAGTTATGTGCAACATTCCGTGGTTGGAATGTTCCAGTAAAATACCAGTTTACTTAATTAATGGCGAATAATTTGGAATGAGGTGAGGAAAAGAACCTGTTTCGAATTTAAAAGTAACTTTAAGCTTTTCTGCTTGTAAAATGGCAGAAGGTTCCTAGTGATTAATAAAATAAAGTGCGGCGTTAAACCCTCTGTCACTCACAAAATAATGTCTTGAAAATTAAGAAATCGTGACTGAACACTAGACATGAGTTTCTTTCCGTCGACCATACTAGATGCGGGTTACTGCGTGAAATTTAAAAAAAAAAGAACCTAGATCCAAGATATAGGGCATTACCTTGATAAAGTGCTTTATTCAGGAGATATGATGCAATAGACTAAGACAGACAGATATGTCAATACATATTATTTTTCTTGTTTCATCGGGTGTTTCAAGAGTTACTCCAGAGAGCAGAGGAGTCTCATAATGATTTTATTTTGCCCTTACACCAAAGCAGCTTTCTTTTACTCGAAAAGTATAGTTCAGCTAAATGTTTGTAAATATTAAATAGGCAGTATAGGGTAGGCAGAGGTAACTTGGGAACCTAGTGTTAAGACACTCTGTTCCACTTTCGTTCTTCACTTTCCGCCGAGTTTTTAAATATTTCACTTCTTCGAATCGATCCCACAACCAGTCGGTTTGCCTTTTTTTTAGTAGGTACATACTAACTTTTTTTTTTCATTTTCAAGGGGACCTTTTTACCTTTTTTTTTCAAGGGGATTTGGGAACCTAGTAACTAGTAACCTACTGACGCTTACGCTCTCCATTAATAGCGAGATAAACAAAGATAAAGTTTGGTTTTCACGGCGAGTGGTCCGGGCTCACAATGATTACGATATAAATTTTCAATAGTAATCGACGCATTTGTATTATTACCAACAAATCAGGTGATCAGGTGGAAAGGTCAGTGGGAAGAGTTGAAAATCTTTTCCTTGTAGCGGAGTTCCACACTGCGTTTTATATAAACTTAGTGGGAAAATTAATAATTTAATAATATAATCCTATCTCTGAAGTCAATTTTAAAAAGAAGCATATAAGAGGGTACGCAGAGGGAACCTGGCAACCTATTGTCAAGGAATATGCCTCTTTCAGCTCATCAAAATTTACGGTTAGATATTACGTAGCAATATCTTTCGATATTTGTATATGTTTTAACTCTCAAAGCAAAAGTCTGTTTGTCTGTCTAGTGGCACCGTAGCTCCAGAATATTTCAAACGATTTGAGCTTATTTTTTTATCGTAATCCTTGCTCATTAAATTGGCTTTTAGATACGTTTAAGGCTTTCTCACGCACTATCAAATTTTCATGATATTGCAAGTTGAGTGGCGGAGCTCAACGCCGCACTCTGTCTCGTTACCCGAGCAACGAATAAAAATCAACTTATTTTTTTTTTTAATTTATTTTTTAAAACAATATTTTCTTTTTTAATTTTAATTTCCAGTCAGACAGGACGTAGCATTGTATATTGATATCCATATAACATAGTTAGCAATGCTCTAAGCTGAGTGTCAAAATGAGTTGTTAAAAAACACTTATTTTCTTAATCTCCTTTCTTGAAATATTAAATATTTAATTTCGTCGACCGGTAATCGAACCTACTATTTGAGTTGGCAGACTTGAAACAGTCGAACACTGGACCTCTGCGCCACGACAGACCTAATTTTCTGTTTTTTATAAAAAAAAGATGCACACGTTCTATTTTGGACCCTGTGACTATTGTCATAGAGGTGTAACCTTCAATAAAATTCTATACAAAGGTCAATATGTAAACAAAGTCCTATACACACAACGTAGTACAGCCGAAGTCCACAGTTAATGTTCCCAGTGCGAAGGTGATGTATATTACCGACGATAACTTAGCGGCACGTTCCTTTGCTCGGGTGTGGATTGGGAAGTACGTAGAGTTGTGTGTGAACAAAGAAATATTAATTACATGTGTGAGAGGCAAAAAACGGAGTGATCAGTCACTAGGGTTCGATCATTTATTCCACATAGTACAAATCATGTGTAAATCAATATAAAAAATATTTAAATATAGTGTCAATAATTAAGGGCACGAGCGTGTAGCTGTGAACCTTTAGTTTGAGTTCACAGCTACACGCTCGATATATACGCAGATTGTGAGTTCTAAGCTCGCGTAAATAAAATATTTAATATTTTAATTTCTTTTCTCTGGTAACAAGATAAGCCGCGGCGTTGAATTCCATTAAATAAACTTAGAAAATTGGGACTGAGTGTATATATGACTGAGGGACTGAATATATATATATATATATATATATATATATATATATATATATATATATATATATATATATATATATATATATATATATATATATATATATATATATATATATATATATATATATATATTATTAAAGGCATCAGTTTGTAAATTTAACAAATTAGCATTGAACTCAATCATATCAATGAAACTAAAATATTATTTGGCTCGTTGCCGTGATATTTTGCTCCTCGAATAAGTGTACATAGGTCCAATGATTTGAAACTTGTGTAAAGCGTAGGGAACATGTCTTAACACTTGGTTAACTGTCTCTATTATTTTAATATCTTAATAGCCTTAATATTAATTGGTGCCCCAAATATTTTTTTTAATTATTATAAAAATAATAATGCAAAACTTTTTCTTTTATTTTTTTTTGCCTTTTTCATGTATGACGGTAGTTAGAGGGCGTCTAGTGTTAAGGCGCCGCTCCAAGTTCTACGCCGAATTCCGGAGGTATTGTGAGTTAAGTGGCGAAACTCAACGTTTAATTTTTTTATCGACAGAAAGAAATTGAACTTAACTTAACTTAGCTTCACGTTATATCCCTAGAGGGGTAGGCAGCGAGAACGGAGCGCCAAACGTAAAGAAATAAGAACATTGAAAATTTCATTTCCTCAAGTGGGAATCCAGCCTACAACCTGCCGTGTTCGCACGTCACGCGTGAGGCCTGTCGTCGCGCAGCTGCACAAGAGTGTGACTGTAACAGACAGGTTCTGGGTTCGATCCCCAGTCGAGGAAGTGAAATATTTAATATTTTCAATTTTAATATTTAATGTTTCATTTCTTCGCTCTGGCAATAAGGCAAAGCTCGGCGTTGAGTTCCGCCACTCAAAACGCAATGCCTCTAATTCGGCGGAAGGTGGGGAACGGAAGTGGAACGGAGTGTCTTAACACTAGGTTCCCGGCTTCCCTCTGCCTACCCTGCCTCGTGCGGGATACAGCGTGAAGCTGAGAAAATACAAATAAAACATGAAAAATTTTCATTAAAAAAAAAAACATATAAATATATAAAACGTTTCTATTCAATACATTTCCCTGTTCCGTATCGAACCACGCGCTGGACACCAATGCTCAATAAAATGGACGTTAGACACCGAATGTACACTCCTCCACAACTTCAGTCCTTATTTACTTATATTGTATGAATAATATCTTATTTGTCAATACAATTGAACGAAGCCTGTCGTGGCACAAGAGTGCGAATGTTAAAGCGATAGGTTCTGGGTTCGTTCCATATATTTATTAACAGAAATATATCGAGGAAATGACAAATATAATATTTATATTTCTTTGCTCTGGTAACAAAAAAGTAAGCGGCGTTAAGTTCCGCCATTTAAAACACAATGCCCAAAAAGGGAAAAAAATATTTTAACACTAGTTTTTCGAGTTCTTTCTGTCTACCCTGCTATGTACGGGATTCAGCTTGAATCTGAAAGGCTTTACGATCAGAGCTTTGGACGATACCAAGTAGCGCCGGCTCAAGTTCTGGCTCGTTTAAATGTTTATAAGAGAAAAAAAGGTTATTAGAAAAAAAAAAGAGAGAAAATTAATATCGTAGTGGCGCAGACACAGCGTCCGTTTTAAAAGGCAATGGATGCGAGTTCAATTCCCACTTGGGGAAATTATCAGCACAGTCTTTTTGTCACATACTGCTGGACATAAGTCCCCAAGAATCTTCACCTGGGAGGGAGAAGGGCCTGCCCGTCTTCCTGGCCCAATGACGTAATGACGAAAGGTTGTATGAACTACTCAATAGTAGCAGATTCTTATCAGTTTTTTACTAGGTTCAGAGTCACATGTGTGTAGCTGTAAATGCGACGGGGACGGTGTGGGTTCGATCCCCACTCCAGGAAGTGTAATATTTAATTTATTTTTGATTTAAATTCCATGTTTATATTTCTTTACTCTGGTAACAAGGCAAAGTACGGCGTTGAGTTCCGCCACTCAACACGCAATGTATCAAGTTCGGCAGAAGGTGAAGAATGGAATGGAGTATCAATAACACTAGGTTCCCAAGTTCCCTCTGTCTTTCGTGCCATATGCGCGATACAGCGTGAAGGCTGGGTGCAAAAGTGAGTGAGATAATGGGGAATGGTCCCCATTATCTACTACAGGTGGAAGATCTGATCATTTTCTCTTACAATCAAACGTATAACCATCAAAAAAAGTGTCCAATTTTTTATTTAATTTTACGTCCATATTACAATACAACTTGTGTGCTCGTCTGTACACCATTATATACAAAACGAATGTTACTATTATTAATCATTGTTATAGCATAAATATATATATGAGGATATGAATTATGTTTAACTAAAGACATTGTGACTTATAACATGTGTAATGTACTGTAAAAATAGTTAACTGACGCTTTAAGGGAACCTAGGCAAAGGGAACCTAAGGAACCCAGAGCTAATTCATTAAGTTCATCCCTTTTGTTTGATGGTGGAACTTAACGCAGCGTTTTGTCTTGAAACTGGAGATGAGAATGGAAAATAATTAATTCTCTTGAATATCAATTACTGCTGTCATATACATATATTAAGTAGTGGCAATCAAATTGGGTTCAATTTTTTTTGACGTGGCACCTACAAGCGTGCGGTAAACGCGACGGTTAAATATTTTATTTATATGAGTGGAATATTTAGTAATTTTATTTGCTCGTTTTGGAAATGAAGTAAAACGCGGCGTCGAGTTCCGTCACTCAACACAACTCAACACCCCGACAAAGTATGGATAAGAATTGTCTTAATACTCCCCAGGTTCCTTTCGCCTATCATGCTATGTGCGTAACTATGTTAAAATTAAAAGAAAGGGAAAAGTATGACACTGTCGATATACTTTCATTTCCTCGTTCTAGTAAAACGACACACCGTGGCGTTAACTTCCGCAACTTTATACGTAATGTTTAGAAAATACAGTGCATGGTCAACGTAGTGTTTTAACACTACATTACCTCTATTCTGCGGGATACAGCGTGAAACTCTATTAACACGTCAACTGTGCCACGCGCACTGATATCATTATTTTCATACCATTTTAGCAAACATAAAGTAGAAACCATGTCAAACCATTAGAGCTTTTTAGAGACAGCACTTAAACTTTTTCACATATCTCGAACGAGCATAAAGAGAATCATAGTAGTGGAACGTTTTAAATATATGTATGTATGTATGTATGAGTGTGTATAACTCAGGAATGGTGCCACACTTTTTAATGGTACAGCTGTAAGCTTTAATTTGTATTTTAAGTAAGTTTTTTTTATAAATATATTATTATATACTAGCGATATGCCCGCGGCTTCGCCCGCTTGCATTACACTATTTTATTTACTAATTTTGACTTGTTTCAATGACATTATTACATTTTGGGATAATATCTCTACATTGAAAACTAAATTAGCTAAAAGCATAAATATATATTATTTTAGCTATAAGTATAAGAAAACAGCAATTTTATCAACTTTAATATTTTAAACTGTTGATACTTTTTTATTATAAAAAATAAAGTAAACCCTAAATGTTATGCGGAGGTTGTATACCATGTATACCAAATTTAACATAATACAATAGTGAACACTGCAATTACATTTAATCAGCTGTCTCTGAGATAAGACGCGCGTACAAACGTAAACTGACAAACCGACAAACCGACAAACCGACAAACTGACAAACCGACAAACTGACAAACCGACAAACCGACAAACCGACAAACCGACAAACCGACAAACCGACAAACCGACAAACCTACAGACCGACAAACCGACAAACTGACAAACCGACAAACCGACAAACCGACAAACCAACAAACCGACAAACCGACAAACCGACAAACCGACAAACCGACAAACCGACAAACCGACAAACCGACAAACCGACAAACCGACAAACCGACAAACCGACAAACCGACAAACCGACAAACCGACAAACCGACAAACCGACAAACCGACAAACCGACAAACCGACAAACCGACAAACCGACAAACCGACAAACCGACAAACCGACAAACAGATAAACAGACAAATAGTGGGAACGTTATCACTAGATTCCCAAGTTG
Source organism: Eueides isabella (assembly GCA_019049475.1). Classification (NCBI taxonomy): domain Eukaryota; kingdom Metazoa; phylum Arthropoda; class Insecta; order Lepidoptera; family Nymphalidae; genus Eueides; species Eueides isabella. The sequence goes on along the minus strand of CM032409.1, from coordinate 2,194,397 downwards.
CCTCTGCCTGCCCAGATATATATGTGCATAAATTTAATAAAAAAAGTAGATGAGTAAATTTTGATGCCTATACTAGAGTAGTCTACTATGGAAGTGCAAGCAGAGGGAACTTGAGAACGAAGTGTGAAGACACTGTGTTCCCATCAAGACACTTCCGTTTCCCATCGAGAAGCTGATATGATATTCACATATACACTCTCTACAGCACTTTGAAATAAACACTAATACAAAATGAGTTGGTGAGAGTGGACTTATCTATAATAAATATTTCTGTCAGTCAAGCTAAGCATGGGAAAAAATATTACCTTTTCTTCCCGTAGACATGTAATTGTGAAATTTAGCATGAAATGAACTTACAATACTTGGGACCTTCAGGAAAATATTCAAAAAGTGAACATTTATGGTTATTTTATTAAAATACGAGCAGATCTTATAATATTATACGTCGGAATTAAGACCTATAGGGTATTTCCTACAATTCTAAAATATGCACGGTACACCCGGTGGGCAACTCTTGTACTTAATTATTTTTTTTTTAAATTATCTAAGAACGTGTTTCAAATTACTTTTGAGTTTTACATAAATTATAAAAGTTTTAAAAAAATTATACTCAAGATCTTAGTACAATGTTCAATGTTTGTAGAACGTGCTCCTTGCCGCACCATCTAATTTAAATAAACTAATAACTCTAAACTTATATACATAGTATATATAGTTATTTCGATTAGTCAATTATGTACGAGGCCTGTCGTGGCGCAGCGGCACAAGAGTGTGACTGCAACCGACAGGTTCTGGGTTCGATCGCTAGTCGAGGAAATTAAATATTTAACATTTCAATTTAAATATTTAATGTTTCATTTCTTCGCTCTGGTAACAAGGCAAAGCGCGGCGTTGAGTTCCGCCACTCAACACGCAATGCCTCAAATTCAGCGGAAAGTGGGAAACGGAAGTGGAACGGAGTGTCTTAACACTAGGTTCCCGGATTCCCTCTGCCTACCCTGCCTCGTGCGGGTGTAGCGTGAAGCTAAAAAAAATGATGTATGAAGCCGCAGTAAAAATGTAACCAAATATGTTAAATACGAATAAATATTTTCCTTTGTCGTGAAATCTTCAGGAATTCTTATGTTTATAATTGTCATTGCGATTTGAAGGAACTCCTTAATGAGTCCGCTCCGCTCCATGAAACTCAGTGAGTTCATTTCTTCTCTTTCTCTTTCTTTATTTGGTTATTTGTTGGCGGGAACACAAGTATGCAGTTAACTCTTGCGAGTTTAACGTAGTCCTTAACGGGCCAAATTCTATCTAAGCAACGGAAGAGTTCTATATAAATGCTCGCTTTATATAAATGCGCCCGCCCTCCCGCTGTTTCGCTCGTTTATTATATTATTTTAATCTCAATTACTTTTTTGTTCTAATAAAGCTATCATTTGTAAGACAATATTTAAACTGTTTGTGCTCTGTGATTCCGGCATAGAATAGTATCGTCCTGGTACTGATTGTGTCGTCAGAGGTGACTTAAGTACGTATGGGAGAGTCATGATGACACAATGACAACACGCATGGGCAGACTCGACCGGGATGTTACCACCTCCGGCATTTAAAACCGGCGTTTAGTAGTGATTTTGGTCACTGCGTTTCGCATTGAGTAATTCCGGGCTCCGGTGCCCATCTACCTTATAGACCGGCAACGTAGCTTCTATGGAGTAACACGGGGTCGTGGGCGAAGGTGATCACTTACCATTAGGTGACCCGTACGTTGTTTGCCGTCTTTTACATAAAAAAGTAACAAACTAAAATAGGCTAGTCATTTAGAGGCTGGCCAAAATAATTTTACAAATAAAAAGTACTGAAGTTGGGTTACTTTGGTTAATTAACAAAAGAATATGTGATTTTGTTTTTCGGTGTTATTCTTAGTTCCTAAAAATCATGTACCTATGGATTATATGACCATATATTAATTTTATTGTAATATAAATATTTTACAAAGGTGTTTAATCATATCAGGAAGATGAAATTATTTTTCAATTTTATTACCCTTCCTTGAGGTACTTCGCTTCGCCTAAACATTTCATACGATTTATACTTTTACTTGCAAAATTGAAAGGAAATAGAAAAATATCTCAACAAATCCGTACTCTTGTAACGAATCCCTCGTACTTATTTAACTGGAACTTCGAAATAAAAAAAATCACACACAGATTAACCAATTCGAGGCGTTAAAATCTGCTTTTATACTGAAAAATCCGGTTTCATCCGGTCTAAGCCGGTCGATGGTTATATATTAGGGTACCTCACAGAACATTCTAATGGAAATGGTATAGATATTTAACTATTGGTAAATTTTAAATGAAAAATTGATACCTTTTAAGGTATCAAATATCCGGATTTGCGTTATTGCGTGTTGATTGACGTAACTTAACGCTGCGCTTGACCTTGTCATTTGACTTATTTAATTTTGAATTCTATAAGTGTGTAACGTTTTTGTATATTTTAACAATGATTATCCTTTCTTACTCTGCTATATGTAGGATACAGTGTGAGGCTAAAATAACATTATGATTTTTTTAATATAAAGTTACATTAGCCAAGGTTGGTGTTCGACTGGCATGAATTGTCAGGTCATGTATTTAATATTCCATATATACTCTGACTATAAACCCGATGGTTATGGGTTTACTTTCAAGTCTGGAAACTAAACTATTTCCATTACCTCGTTCTCATAATAAAACAAAAGCGATGTAAGTTTCGCCACTTAACATGAATTTCTCGAAAATTGGGTGGTGGTGGTTAAACGTGAAACAGAAAGTGTCTGAACACTCGTTTCCCTCTGCACTAAATGCGTGATACAGCGTGAAGGTAATTCTCTCATACAGACGATGTATATTTTAGTCATTTCTTCTACACTAAAGTCGGACACCAAACGACCTGATGAGGCCACTTGATTCAGTTTAGTAAGCGATAGGGTTAGTAAGTGATATTATTACTTAAAAGCTTTGTATTATTGAATTAACTATGGGTTGACTCTTGATTCTTGATTTTTGTTGGTGATATTTTATTGTAGTTTGTTACAACATTATTCAAATTGAACTAAGCGCGGCGTTGAATTCCGCCACTCAATGCCTCAAAATTCGGCAGAAACCAGGAACTGAAGGAAGTGTCTTACACTGAGTTCCCAAGTTGCCCATCCTGCCATGTGCGGGATACAGCATGAAGCTAAATTAATGATGATGGTTTCTGCCCGGATTCAAAGGGATATTTATACTAAATTTAGAAACGTATAAAAATTTTAACGTAGCAGGATTTGAACCTGCGCCTCTTGCAAACCGTCCAAGCGCTCTGACCAACTAAGCCATTCGTTCAATGCTAAGGATATCTATAATAAGATTGTATTTTTTGTGTTATTTTAATAGCTTAGTGTGTTCTTCGCAAAGCAAAGTATGCAGATGGAACTTATTGTCACGTGCCCATTAAGAGTTCCTTTTCCTAAATTCTGGAGCAGATGATGAGCAGTGAAATTCAACGCCACGCTTTGTCTCCTGTTTGTTATATTTGTAATAAATATTGGATTCAATTTACTTTCAGTTTAAATATTCATTAAAAACCGGTGGCCTGATTATATACCCTTGGTAGAGTTAGCAAAGGGGTCCTGGGAACCTAATGTTAGGACACTTTTGTTCCACTTCCATTCCCCACTTTTCGCCGACATTGAGGCATTGCGTGTTTAGTAGAGGAACCGTCATGAGATTCATAGATATAGATATAGATAGATATTTTCAGGTGGACAAAGGGAACCCGGGAACCTAGTGCTAAAACTCTCTATTCTCATTAAGATCAACCTGTTCCCTGCTTTCTGCCAAATTCTCATAACATCGCATGTTGAGTCGCGGCGGAGTGACTCAACACTGCTTTTCCATAGTAAAGAAATGAACATATCAATTATTTCTTTACATTAAGATGCCTGTCGTGGCGCAGCGCCACAAGCGTGTGACTGTAAACGATCCCCGCTCGAGGAAATGAAATATTTAATATTTTCAAATAAAACAGTTAATGTTTTCATTTCTTCGCTCTGGTAACAAGGCAAAGCGCGGCTTTGCGACTTTGGCGAGTTCCGCCACTCAACACGATACAATATGAAGTTGAGCAGAGTTGAGTATTAACAGGAAATCGAACCCACTATATATATATAGTTAGATACATAGAGTAACGTAACGCCAGATATCTAGTTAGTAATATAATCTTGAACAATTAGTCTCTAACGTGGATTTAGGCTTTGGCACGGTTAGTGTAATTGAGGTACGGACTCTCAATGTTAACGAATTTATTACGACGCGCACAAGAAATCTGTGGATGCGGCATATATAGATATTTTTTATTTATTTCATTTCGAGTTTCTTGGGAACCTAGGGAACTTGGGAACGTAGTGTTAACCTCGGAATCATTAAGATACTCTCGATTCTAACTTTTCGTTGAATTTGTGGCATTATGTGTTGGCGGAATTAAACGCCGCGTTTAACCTAAATATTAAATATTTCATTTTCTCGAGTGGAGTCGAAATCTCAACTTGTCGTGTTTATACCACGCATGTGCTCTTATGTTTTTAGGACATGTAAGTAAATGTCACAGTTACCAGTTAAAAAATCTGTGGAGAAATTGTTTTAATTTTAAACTTAAATTTAAAAAGCGTATAAAATTTTTTAACGAAGCAGGATTTGAACCCGCGCCTCTGGAATACCGTTCCAGCGCTCTGACCAAAAAAATTTTTATACGCTTTTTAAATTTAAGTTTAGTATTTTCTGTCCTAAGTGTGGAATAACACTTTAAAACATAATAAAAATATTAAAATAAATAGTATTCTCTCTTGCCAAACGATAATTCTTACGAGTTGTCTTTGGGTAGCGGAAATTTGTAAAAATCAACAAACAAGCGTATAAGAATTTCGACGGAGCACGGTGAGAACGAATGGCTTAGTTGGTCAGAGCGCTGGAACGGTATTCCAGAGGCGCGGGTTCAAATCCTGCTTCGTTCAAAATTTTTATACGCTTTTTAAACTTTTTAAATTTAAGTATAGTATTTTATGTCCTAAGTGTGGAATAACACTTTAAAACATAGTAAAAATGTTTTAATTTTGTTTGTCGGTTTATTTAAAGGCTCGCTTTCTGTCATGGCATCAAGTGCTTGAAGACAGAGTTGGCGTTAAGTTCCGCCATTCAACACGTGATGCCCTAAACTCAGACCAAAAGCAGAGTTCTGTTATATGCGGGTTAGAGCGTGAAGCTATAAAAAAACAGTTCACATCCATACAAAGATTAAAATTCCACTTTGTTCCTACAATAAGTATTCAAATGAGGCACAAAAAATATTGTCGAAAAGAAAATGGATACTCCATTATTAAAATAAATTGATCGTTATGATATTTTGACGTTTATTATATGAAAAGAAGTAATATTTATAATTTAGAGTTTCAATTTTACATAGATATAGATTCGGTGGAAAGTGGGTAAAGTTTATGGGGTTTAAAATTAGGTTCCCTTTGCCTCTCCTGCCATCTTCGAGATACAGTTTAAGGTTGGAAAGAAGAATAACAAAAATGCAATGCATAAGTCACAGTCACATGGTACATAAATATATATGGATTTTATTTAATTCAATAATTTCTGAATATAGCAACATCATCGAGAACCAGCGTTAAATATTCCATTTTTGAGTGACGTAACTTAACACCGTGTTTAGTTCTACTTGTTTAATGTTACTGGACATATAATTCTCTCCGCCAAATTGAGGCATTGCGTGTTGAGTGTCGGAACTCGACGCCGCGCTTTTACCTCGATACCAGAGAGAGGAAATTTAAAAATACTAACCCTGTACTCTCCCCGAATGTGACATGAACCTACCAACTTATCGCGCTTACTTTGCAGTTCTGGCATCAACGTTATTTCTTTTCCAAGCAAAGTTATTCCCAGTTATTCAAATACAATCGTTACCTATTATAATATTTAGCGGTCGAATAAATGAATGTAAACGTTCGACAAGCTATTTTCTTGTTCTCACTAAGTCCTACTAAATATTCTAACCTTGTTAGTCCCTTTTCAAAAATATATTTCACTATTTTTGTGCCTAGATTTTATTTAAAGTCTAGATTTTTGTGGTTTTAAGGCATAATTTTAGGTTAAATATTATATAAATACGTGTGTGGGTTCGATTCCCGCTCGTGGGAATGGAATATTTAGTATTATCATTATTCTGCTTTGTCAACTAAACAAAGTGGAGCGTTGAGTTCCGCCATTTAGTAAACAATGGTAGGGGAATTCAACGGAAAGTGAAGAAAGGAGATTTTTAACACTACTTTTTATGTTTTCTATACGTTAAACGGTGTGAAGTTGCTCACAAACGTTATTGTAAAGAATTTTTCCACGTTTTTTTTTAACTATTTTGATTGTTGACTACTTTCATAACTTTATCTCCTGTCTAGGATCGAAATAAATATAAGATTTTCATATTTCCACTAATTCTTCATACATTGGTTGTTGTATGGCGTAATTTAACGCCGTTTTTAAGTGAAATGTACTTGTTAAACACTCATTCCCCTAAATGGACATCGTATTCACAACTGTAGAGCATTCCAACATTATAACCTTAACTAAGAGATAGCTTGTCTATCAAAGATACTTGTTGAACTACTTAATTAGACAAAAGCGCATCAAGGCACTTGGGGGGTACACACATACACTTGTATCGAAGTAGACTGTATGGACAAACAAGATGGCCAATCCCAGCTCTATTAATATGCTTATAAATAATTTGAGGAATTGATGAATTGTAAGTTAAATATAACGAGTGAAGTATTTTGGTATAGTTTGTGGGTTGAAAAGACATAATGCGGCGTTGAGTTCCGCCAGTTTAAGCAGAATATCTTGTAAATTGATCACTACGTAAGAAATGGAGTGTCTTAACTCTACGTTACCTCTGTCGAGTTTTCTGTGTGTGGGATACATCGTGAAGCTGACAAAATAAAATTAAAGGAGCTAAAGATTGTTTTTTTTTTGTAAATAATGTTTTAAATATATTTATAAAAAAATGTTAACCTTTATAGGAATATTTTTTTACTTGGCAATTTTTCTAAAAAACGGGTCTGATCGGAAATTAAGATCAAATATCCAGTGCTACAATACTTTAGGGAAAGTATTAAAAAATTAAGCCAACGTAAACACTAAATACGAGAGTTTATTTCGCTTGTGTTGTAGCTTTTACAAAAAAAATAGCGTTGACAAAAAAAAATAATATTAAAAAAAAAACTATAACATGTTTTTTTTAGCTTCACGCTGTATCCCGCACATGGCAGGGTAGGCAGAGGGAACTCGAGAACCTAATGTTAGGACACTCCGTTCCACTTCCGTTCTCCACTTTCCGCCGAATTAACTAACTAAATTAGAAGTGTATAAATTTGTAAAAATGGATATTGGTTTCACTTTCACGCAAAAACTAATGAACGGATTGATATGAAGGACAATAGGCTTATATTATTAACACAACCAGTACCAGAGCAGGTACTAGCGGTAGGCGGACTTTGGGAACTTGGGAACCTATTGTTAGGACACTGTCCGTTCCCCACGTTTCATTGAATTTGAGGCGTGTTGAGCGGCGGAACTCAACGCCGCGCTTTGCCTCTTCACCCGAGAAAAAAAGAAAACATTAAATTCTGCCAACGCTGCCCGGTGCGGGATACAGTGAGAAACTGAGTATTAATTTTTTTTTTTTCAGCTTCACGCTGTATCAACCCGAGAAAAACCCGGGAACCTAGTCAAAATCAAAATCAAAATCAAAATATTCTTTATTCAATTAGGCCATTTAAGCACTTTTGAATCGTCAAGTTACATATAAGTGTCTGTGGTGTCAGTCCTTACAGGAAGCTACCACCGGCTCGGAAGGCGGGTCTGCTGAGAAGAGCCGGCAAGAAACTCAACAGTTGCTCTTTTCAAAATATCAATTAAAGTAAATATATAACATAGCTTCCTGAGTGAGTACCAACAGCATATAATCCCACGCACTCTTATCGTTGTAGTATTCTTGAATAGAATAATATGCTTTGCCTAACAATATATTTTTAACATTCACTTTAAATTTTTGAAGTGGCAAATTTAAATTTTCTTGTGGAATTTTATTATACATACGTGTACCATGTCCCATAAAAGATTTACTAACTTTTTGAAGACGAAAACTAGGAGTGATCAGCTTGGTTTTACTTCTTGTATTGATATCATGTCGGTCACTGTTTTTTAATAAATAGTGGCTATTTTTCCGAACAAGTATTATATTATCATATATGTACTGTGATGCCACCGTAAGAATACCCGTTTCTTTAAAAACATCTCTCAGGGATTCCCGAGCTCCCATGCCGTAAATGGCTCGGACTGCTCTTTATTGAATTACGAATAAAGATTCGATATCTGCAGCATTGCCCCATAGTAATATTCCGTAGGACAATATGCTATGAAAATAGCTAAAGTAGACTAGGCGTGCAGTAACAACAGTGTTAAGAAACTCCGTTCCACTTCTGTTCCCCACCTTCCTCCGATTTGAGGCATTGCGTGTTGAGTGGCGGAACTCAACGCCGCGCTATGCCTTATTACCAGAGCGAAGAAATGAAACATTATATATTTAAATTGAAAATATTAAATATTTCATTTCCTCGACTGGGGATCGAACCCAGAACTTGTCGGGTACAGTCACACGCTTGTGCCACTGCGCCACGACAGGCCTCAATAAATATTTAATTTGAAAATACTAATAATTTAATTTCCTCCAGCGGGGATCGAACCCACATGCTGTCACGTTTGCAGTCACACGCTTGTGCCCTTCTGCTAGAACAGCCTAGCTTCTCTCAATATTATACTATATATTCACTTTAGTCTAATGTAGGCATCAATGTATCCAGTCAATTTGTACCGCAATGATTACTTGCTAATGATCTGACAGCGTTGTCGGTAATTGAAGTTATATATATACGTAATAGGTACTTGTATGTGAGATCTAAATGATAGCAACAGTTAATAGATTCAAACCATTTGAGATCTTGGATTTGTTATTTATTTTATTTATGAGGCCTGTGGTTTTTTTTTTATGGAAAATGGCAAACTCGCGTATTGGTCACCTGATGGTAAGTGATCACTGTCGCACACGGCTCCGTGTAACTCCAGAGGAGCGTTGCCGTGCGTTAACGTGGATAGGCACCGGGGTCCGGCATTACCCAATACGAAACGCAGTAGTCAAAGTCACTACTTACCGCCGGTTCTAAATGCCGGGGGTGGTAATGATCTGGTTAAGTCTGCCCATGCGTGTTGCCATTGCTGACAGCGTGACTCTCCCACACGTACTTTAGTCGAGTGAAAATGGAACCCACAACCTGTCGGTTACAGTCACACGCTTGTGCCGCTGCGCCACGATAGACCTCAATTTTAATAATTAATGTATGTACTCATATTCATGACTATACATACATACTGTAAACGCAGTGGTAGTGAGTTTGTTTCCTAATGGAGAAATGACATGAATTATATTATCATTTCTTTCCATCACTCAAAACGCAATGTTTCTTAAATTAAACGGAACATGTCGACAAGAAAGGAACCTAAGGTTCCCTCTACTTACCTATCAATTTACGAAAACAGAACCTAAAAATACTTGTATATAAAAAAATGTTCAAAACAAAAGAAACAACAAGATATATCACAAAATCCATAATCCGAATCCCACTTAACCTACAATATACGGTATTCCTTATAAAAGCTTTGATTTAAGTACCTAATGGCATAGTTCCATTATCCCGTTCCTAGAAAGCCTGGAATAATCCTAAATATTCATTTAACAAACAAAATGTGTTCAGGTCGATATTGTATTATGTGAGGATATGTATGTATGTATGTATGTAATAAAAGTAAAATTTTATTCAGATATCTCTTTTTATATTTAAATTGGTTGTTATAATATGTGGCCTGTAGTGGCACAGTGGTTCAAACGTGTGACTGTTAACGTGACAGGTTGGGAGTTCGATCCCCACTGGGGTAAATTAAATATTTCCTATTATCAACTTATAAAAATATTTAATGCTTTCATTTCTTTGCTCTGGTGACAAAGTAAAGCGCGGTGTAGGAGTCCTCCACTCAACACTCATTGACTCAAAAAGTGAAGAACAGGATTTAGTGTTTTAGGTTACTAGGTTCCCAAGTTTCCTCTGCCATATGCGGGATACAGCGTGATAGAGAGTGATAATATGTTAATGCGGTGAGTTCAGGGTTTAACACCGACTCGAGGATTTTTTTTTAATATATTTTCATATATAACTTAAAGTAAAAATATATTTAATAATATTTTATTATTGGAAAGCCTAAAATGGGGGTTGGGTTGGGTTTTGGGGGGAGGTGATCATTTCACTGTAAACGCGACAATATGTGGTTTTGAATAATTTAATTTATAACGAAAATATATAACTTTTTGGAGGTCTGTCGTGGCGCAGTGGGACAAACGTGTGACTGAAAACAACAGGTTGTGGGTTCCCAACTCAAGGAAATGAAATATTCAATATTTTCAATTTAATATGAAATATTTGTATTTAATTTTTTTTATTTCTTCGCTCTGGGACAAGGCAAAACGCGGCGTTGAGTTTCGCCACTCAATGCCTCAAATTCGGCGGAAAGTGAGGAACAGAAGTGGATCGTCTTAACACTAGGTTCCTAAGTTCCTTCTGCTTATCCTACCACGTGCGGGATGCAGCGTGAACCTTAGTATGAGTATATATATTTTTGTTCGTTTTTTCTTAAATAACAGTACTTTTTTTTCTCAAAAATAACAGTTATACTGTAAAGTTCAGTATTAGAATGAAAATTTTTGGATTAAGAGCGGATTATTCTCAAAAACGTCGACACAGAATTAATGTTCTTTGGCGTTCGAATGCAATTGTGGAAGCGAATTCAGAATATAAATGACGCATATATCTTCAGTGATTTCAATAGAAAGATAAAGTAAGTTATTTTAAATGTAAGAAAAATTGAGAAAGAGAGCCTTATGGCTTAGTTGCTTGGATAGATGCGGTGGGTGTGTGTTCCTATTTTAAATTAACGCTGTATACCGCACACGGCAGGTTAGGCAGAGGAAACTTGGGAACCTAGTGTTAAGACACTCCGTTCCACTTTCGTTCCTCACTTTCCGCCGAATTTGAGGCATTGCGTGTTGAGTGGCGGAACTCAACGCCGCGTTTTGCCTTGTTCCAGAGCGAAGAAATGATAACATTAAATATTTAAATTGAAAATAAATATTTCATTTAATCGAGTGGGGATCGAACCCACAACCCGCCGTTTACAGTCACACGTGTGTGCCGCTGCGCCACGACAGGCCTCAAGTTGTGTTTCTATTTTATATATAGATAATTATTCATACTGTATTACACATTTTCAATGTTTTCTTTCCTTGAGCTCACTCGATCCCCAGATCGAATTCACGACCTGTCGAGTTTACAGTCACACGCTTGTGCCGCTGTGCCTGTGTGTGTGCTGACCTTTTTCTACATTTAATATTGAAAGATATGATTTTAAGAATGGAAGTGGAACGGAGTGTCTAAACAGTAAGTTCTGAAGTTCCCTCTATCTACCCTGCCATGTGTACGATACAGTGTAAAGCTGAAAAAAAAAAGAATAGAGAAAAAAAGACTAAAAATAGGAGTATTGGATGACGAAATCTGTACAATCTCCATTAGTTTTTGCATAAAAGGGAAGGATTTGTATACAAACTAAATGAAAAATGAAATATCAAATAAATTAAATATTTCAGGTATAACTAATCGATAGTTTTCGTCTCAATTCTGGCACGAAATTAAAACATGTATTATACAAGATGTGTCAAATTTATGCGTTCCTCGGAATAGTTTGTTTAAACACTTTTTACTGATTTTAAAGTAATAATCCATATGGAAGAAACCGACCATGAGGCGCAGATTCATATCCTGTAACGTTCACATTTTTATACGTTTTTTAAATAAATATTTTTTAAGTGTGAATCACTACATATTTTTAATCATTAGCATTCTCTCTTGCCAAATGATAATTGTTAGTAATTATATTTGGGTTGATGATTTTGTAAAAAAATGATTACAGAGATGCTAACGAATAAAGAAATTATAATAAGCGTATAAGAATTATGATGTAGCTTGATGAGAACGTATGGCTTAGTGGTGGACAGTTTCAAATAGGCGCAGGTTCAAATTCCGCATGTTAATTTTTTATACATTTTCTAAGTAAGTGTTTAAACACTGTTTACTATCTGTTCACTCTGATTATCCCGCTGTATGCGGGATACAGCGTGAAACAACAAAAATTTTATATCCCAGGCTATTTAACGATAGTTTTACTACAGCTAGGTAGGTAATTACTGCAGTAGAAGGGAAAAACATAAAAATAAACAAACAAAAACTATAACACTTACCTTTTAATATAGGTAGCTGCTATCAAGTTTTCACGAGCACAGTGCGTGCCGAACCTTTATACCTGCCATATAAATGTAGGCGCATCAGCGGGGAATGAAACTGGTGAATCTAGGCTAGGAGGCGGTTGTTGGTATTGGCCTCTTTATGCATTCTTTTGTTTTTTTTTTTTTTTTTACTTTTACTTTCTTGCAAGGAAGACAAGGACAAGGTAGTCCAAGTCAGAGGGAACTTTGAAATTAGTGTTAAGACACTCCGTTCTGTATCGCCGTCAAACTAAATTAGTGTATTATGTACTTATTTGTCTTATTGATAGAGCGAAGAAATGAAAATATTCAATATCTTCCTCTCCTCCACTTCCTTGAGTGGGGTTCGAACCCGGAATCTGTCACATTTATAATAGCACTCTTGAAGCCTACGATGTCTTCTTTTCTTTTTTCTATTATTTAACGTTACCTTTTTTGTTAAATCGTTATTTATAATGTCATGAGGCTTGTCGTGGCGCAGTGGCACAAGCGTGTGACTGTAACCGACAGGTTCTGGGTTCGATCCCCAGTCGAGGAAATGAAATGTTTAATATTTTCAATTTAAATATTTAATGTTTCATTTCTTAGCTCTGGTATAAGGTAAAACGCGGCGTTGAGTTCCGCCACTCAATACGCAATGCATCAAATTTGGCGGAAAGCGGGGAAAGGAAGTGGAACAGAGCGTCTTAGCCCTAGGTTCCCAAGTTCCCTCTGCATACCCTGCCATATGCGGGATACAGCGTGAAGCTGGGTATGATTTTGTGCTTTGACAATCGAACCTGCACCAGTTGTAATAATATATTTGCCGAACTTTATATAAAAGTGGGGAACGGAAGTGGAACGGAGTGTCTTATCACTAGGTTCCCGGGTTCCCTCTGCCTACCCTGCCTCGTGTGGGATACAGCGTGAAGCTAAGAAAGAAAAAGAAGTTTATACATTTACAACTAAAAACAATATTGTTTTTCAAGTAATGTTAATGAAATGTTGTATTAATTTGATTATTTTATAATTATTATTTTGTTTAATAATTTTTTTTAAAAACTCAGCTTCACATAGTATCTTGCACATGGCAGGGTAGACAAAGGAAACTAGGGAACCTAGTGTTAAGACACTCCGTTCCACTTCCGTTTCTCACTTTTCGCCAAATTTGTGGCATAGCGTGTTGATTGGCAGAACTCCGAGCCGTGCTTTGCCTTGTTACCAGAGCGAAGAAATAAGAATATTTTAATATTGAGATTAAAAATATTACATATTTCATTTGCTCGAGTAGAGGTCGAACCCGCAAACTGTCGGTTACAGTCACACGCTTGTGCCGCTGCAGTACGAAAGGCCTTAAAAAGGCTTTTTTTAAAAGATCTTTTACTGTGTTTTTAATGTATAAATTTTAATTTTATTGTGTGTGTATTATTGTTTATTATCATATATTTAATTTAATTTAATTTGTCCTGTTATGATATTTTCTATTGCTTAATTTTTTAAATGTAATTAAATAAAAAAAATACAGAATTTTATAATAATTTATATTTTGTTTAATGATTGTGAACGTTATACACTAGTACCATACAAAATAAATATGAATAAACATAAAAAAAGATATATTCTCAGTTGTCTATGATTTGTTCATTTTGGGTAAAATATTGATGATAGAATGTATAGTTGTTTTGTACGATCCTTGCCAGTATTAAAAATTACTAAATAAAATCATAAGTATTATGGATAGCATTATATGTATGTAGAATATAAAAAAAATTGAACTTGATTGATTGATTTGAACCATCTTTTGAAAACTGTTCTGATACATTTCAAAATGTCACTTTCTGGGAAACTTTAGAGATGAAATCCATCTTAATCTTTTATAAATTTTCTAATAATGTGTCAGCCATTTCTACAGTCACTCCCTAGTTTACAAACTCACACGTCAAGGGTCGTCAATGCAGAGGTCCCACGAGAGTCCTGTGATTCTGATAAATATTTGATCCCCCTAACTTAGGGAAATTTGAGAAAAACTTTTTGAAAGGACTATTGATCTTTTGTAAACTGCTAGCATGCGAAGTTTAGATGTCTATATACTTACTAGACTGTACCGTACGATACTAAACTTTTTATTACTTTAATATATTGTACATGTCGCAATGAGACTGAAAAATGTGCTCAGGTGGTTTGGACATGTTGAGAGAAGTAGAGTAGTAGGAGAGTTAGGAGAAGATGATACTAGTAGACTGTGAAAAGCATGAGGACACTTCGGAGGGCGTGTATGTGCATGTTGATGACAGCGGATGTGGTAAAAGATCTTTGTAGAGACCATGTTTTGCAGCCTGTGCTCTCCGACTTCCCCGATAGGATTAAAACGTGAAGCTAACAACAATGCATGTTATATAGAATTTATTATAGATTCTACTAGAGCATTATCGTGTTATGACACATTTTATTTATTTAATTGGCATCTTGTCAAGGACTGCCTTCTGACTTCGACTTCCGACTTCGACTGAATATTCTCCTTTTTTTATACTCAGTTATATGTTTAATATCCGTGATATCACGTGGTTAAAGTTGTCTATCTATTATTATTAGTTTTAACAAAAACATGAGGGAATATTCCTTTAACTTCAGAGGGAACCTGGGAACCTAGTGGTAGTAACACGGCTTCCCTTAGAGAGAGAATATTATAGAAAATACATTTTAGTAATTCAAAAAATATTAATGAATTTCAATCTTGTATTCAAATAATTTTATTTATAAACTGTAACAATGTGTATATCTTCCAATTGTCAGAATTTATATGGAAAATATGTTTCTATGAACAAATTTTCGCGAATTTTGTTATTTGTTGGAGTACAAATAGACGTTTGTTTCAAAACATTTGTTAATTTCTATATATTTGTATTGAAAGCAAAGTTTTTGTTTTCAATGTATATAGATATATATACATTATATATAATATCCTTAGAATTCAGGCCTGTCGAAGCAGAAACAAGCGTGTGACTGTAAACGTGACAGGTTGTGGGTGCGATCCTCACCCGAAAAAATGAAATATTTAATATTGTCGTTTCTTCCATCTGGGTAATAAGGCCAAGTGCGGCGTTGAGTTACGCCATTCAGCCCGCAATGTCTCAATTTCGGCAAGAAATAGGCAAATTTACTTACGCTATAAATCAATTTTAATATAATATAATCATCCAGCTTCACTGAGCTTCTTTTTTCAATACACGACAATGATTAAAAGATGAAAGGCCTTTTGTGTATATTAATACAAAATTCACAGGTTGAAAGTTAATCAATGTTTTATATGAAAATCCTTGTTTATCTGTGGCTGAGTTTCCGTTGCCTCAATATGGTATAAAAATAGGTTATACATATGAGATCTTTTTTATTATAGGTCGTTAAAAAAATATCATGAGGCCTGTCGTGGCGCAGCGGCGCAAGCGACTGCAACCAACAGGTTATGGGTTCGATCCCCACTCGAGGAAATGAAATATTTAATATTTTCAATTGAAATATTTTATGTTATAGTTCCGCCACTCAACACGCAAAGCCTCAAATTAGGGGGAAAGTGGGGAACGTGAGTGGAACGGAGTGTCTTAACACTAGGGTCCCAAGTTTCCTCTGCCTACCCTGCACCCTGCTAGGTGCGGGATACAGCGTGAAGCTGAAAAAATAATAAAAAAATCCTACAAGGCCCGCCGTGGCACAGGGACACAAGCGTATCATTGTAAACGACATATAACAGGTTCAATTCTCAATAGAGAATTTAAAGTATTATTTTATCTTATTTCCTCGCTCTGGTAAATAGGCAAAGGGCGGCGTTGTGTTCCGTCACTCAACACACAATGTCTTAAGATTCGCACAAAGTGGGTAATGTCAGACTTTTATTGAGAACAGAGTGTTTTATCACCAGGTTCGTTCTACCAAAAAAAAAAATGTCATGGCCAAATATTTCTAATTAAGTGTCAAATTATTTACCGCTAAACAAGCACTAGTTTCTATCGCACTTTCTTTCCTAGTGGAAAGTGAAAAAATATTTTTTTAATTCCCAACTCTCCGCCCGATTTCCAAGATAAAGTTTGTAATTTCAGATCAGTGGCGCAGGGGCAGAAGTGGTAGGCTGCCAACGACAGGTTGTGGGTTCTATCAATTTAAGAATTGAAATATTTAATATCGTCAAATTAAATATTCAATATGTCACATTTCTTCACCTTAATAAAAGAGCAAAGCGCGGCGTTGAGTCCCGCGAATAAAACGCACTGATCGAATACGGCGGAAAGTGGAGAACAGAAGTGGAATGGTGGGTTTTAACACTGGTTTCTCAAATTCCCTCTGTCTACCCTGCCTGTATATGTAGGATATAACGTGAAGCTAAAAGTGTGTAACTCAACGCCGCGTTTTATACAAAAAGAATATTCTCGATCTCGATCGCTCATTCTCATAACTTACATAGAGCTCGGGTCAAACGACGCAATACTTTTAATCTACGGTGTCTCACCACCCCATACGCATGGCTGACCAAAGCCTCGTTATTATTACAGCTAATAGTTGGATAGTTTGCGTTGTACATTTTTTTATAAGTACCTTTTTAAATTTTTTTTTAAAAGGTTATTTATTAAGGTTCACATGTGTATATGTAATCATAGTTATGTTGCAAATGTGTTTATTTGTTTGTTTGTTTGTTTGTTTGTTTGTTTGTTTGTTTGTTTGTTTGTTGTTTGTTTGTTTGTTTGTTTGTTTGTTTGTTTGTTTGTTTGTTTGTTTGTTTGTTTGTTTGTTTGTTTGTTGGTTGTTTGTTTGTTTGTTTGTTTGTTTGTTTGTTGTTTGTTTGTTTGTTTGTTTGTTTGTTTGTTTGTTTGTTTGTTTGTTTGTTTGTTTGTTTGTTTGTTTGTTTGTTTGTTTGTTTGTTTGTTTGTTTGTTTGTTTGTTGTTTGTTGTGTTTGTTTGTTTGTTTGTTGTTTGTTGTTACGCGTTCGATTATCATTAAACTTTGTACTCATAGTTTTAGAGGTATTGTATACATAGGATATTTATTATTTTTATTATTTCAGTAATAGTGAAAATAAATCTACTTTTAATGTCTTTTACAAATGTGTGTAAGAAGAGGTTTTTTTTTTAAATTCACACTGTGTTTGTAGGCGGAGGGAAGTTCGGAAACTAGTGTTAAGGCACACTTCCACTTTCGTTACCCACTTTTCGCCGAATTTGAGGCATTCCGCCCATTCCCCATTCCCTTAAAAGGAGTGGCGGAACTCAATGCCACGATTTGCCTTGTAAACAGAGTGAAGAAAAGAAAAAAATAAATATATAAATTGAAAATATTAAATATTTCATTTTCTCCCGCTGCGCCACGACAGACTCCAAGACTATTCTTGTATTGTAAATGTGACAAGTTCGTTGCCAACCCGAGATTTTTTTTTAATATATTCCACTTTCCTCATCCGGTAAATAGACAAAGCGAAGTCTTAAGATGCGCTTCCTCGAATTCCGTCGAACCCTTTTCGATAGAAAGTTTTCATGGGATCTTAGTGTGTCGTCACTCTGCGTTTTCCCCATTCCACAGGTGTAGGGCATCAAGAGGAATTCCTGCGAACCCGAATATTGGAGAAGTGTCATGCATCCATCAATCCACATAAAATAATTCCAGCTGGGGTTGCAACACCCACGTAGGGTAGCTAGATTGATTCTCAATGTTTTTTATGGTTTTTTTTTATGGAAGAGACGGCAAACGAGCGTACGGGTCATCTGATGGTAAGTGATCACCGTCGCCCACGGCCCCGTGTAACTCCAGAAGAGCTACAGGGGCGTTGCCGTCTTTTAAGGTGGGTGGGCACCGGGGCCCGGCATTACCTAATACGAAACGCAGTATCCAAAGCCACTACTTAACGCCGGTCTTAAATGCCGGGGGTGGTAACAATCCGGTCGAGTCTGCCCATGCGTGTTGCCATTACTGGCAACGTGACTCTCCCACACACAAAAAGAAGTTATTTTTAATCTTGCAGTTTTCTTAATTAAATGGGCTGTTGCTTGAAAGTGAAGTTACCTCAGTTTCTTTGTAAAATTAGCAGGGCTAGGAGTGTCCTCCTCAATGACAGATGATAGATGTTTGATATCCAAAGACTGGAACGGCTTCAGATAATCACTTACTGTGTTTGATGATAGTATTGTTCTTTTCAAACGTTCAGATCGTCGATGATTCTTACCGAGATGTGGAGGCGAAAGGAGCGTTACAGACTAGACTAATCAACCGTTCACGTTTATTGCTTTAGTTTCAGTAGGTTCCTTAATGTTCCTTTAGCCTTTTCAAGTCTTTACTAATAGCCATGTATGCCGGTGTATGTATGAACCCGTCTTCCTCAGCATCAGGGTTTTGTCAATGGGATGCCAGCATGAGTTACGCAATATGTAAGATTCATTGATGGTGTAACCTTAGTGAGAATTTTAGTTAAAAACAATCTATGATGGTTCATTCTTTTCAGTTCAGCTTACTCTGACAGTCGGTAAATGAGGAACAAAATGCTCTCTCCAGGCCATTTCAAATGTATAATTGCCACTTATTTTTTTAAATCCTTATTTTTTAATCACCATTAAAATTGTTCCGGAGCACCCGCAGAAATAGATAGACAGACAAAAATCGAAAAAAATATTTGTTTATGTCGATAGAAGTATCTATAGACAATTTTAAATACGTTTTTTATAGACATATGATATATATATGATATATATATTATATATATATATATATATATATATATATATATATATATATACATATATATATATATATATATATATATATATATATATATATATATATATATATATATATATATATATATATATATATATATATATATATATATATATATATATATATACATATATATATATATATATATATATATATATATATATATATATATATTATATATATATATATATATATATAATATATATATATATCTATATATATATATATTAAAATATTAACTATGCGCTGTAAATTGCAACTCGGGAGTGAAATTTCATATAATTTCAGCAGCATATTAATTATTTATATCGAAACATCAATTTGAGTGAATCAATTATAATTTATTATCGAATCGCCAAATATTGAGTGAATAATAGCTTGGCTTGCGGCTATGTTTAATAAATATTGTATGCGTGTAAAGACCTCGTAGTGCAGTGGAGCGTGCGGTCGTTGTGGGTTCACTTCCGGTTCCGGAAACAATGCTATTTAAAAGTTAAGTCTGAAGACTTAATATATAATACTAAAAAAAAAAAAATTCTAAGATAAAGTCATTGAATATTTATTTGATAATATATTGAATGTTGTGGCGCAGCTGTACAGTGTCTGACAAGCAAATGCACCGTTGGGTTCGAATCTCATTTGAGGGATGTATTACGGGGTCTTGTAGCTAGAGCGAGAAATTGCTCTGGTGATAAGACAGACACGGTGTTGAGTACCGCGGAGTGTCTTAGCACTTGAATCTATCTACTTTGGGATTTGCAAGATACATATTAAATTAAAAAAAAACCTTAATATCTAGAAATTAGATAGAAAGTGTAGAAATATCTGTCTTAACATTATGTTCTTTCTGCCTATCATGGTATATGTAAGATACAGTCACTTACGGTATCTTGGGAACCAAGTGTTAAGGCACTTCGTTCTCATCGTTCCCAACTTACCGCTAAACCCTCCAGCAACGTTAACTATCATAACATAACGCTTCGTTTTCACCAGAGTAAGGGAATAAAAATTCCACAACGCCCCGCAAGACAGACACAAGCTACAAATGCTGCACCACGATCTCTATTTATATGGAAAACGGATTTGAATCTGCTACGTCCAAACTAAATTAACTGACAATTCAATGATATTTATACACAATGTTAAATATTTAAAGTTGAAGCGTTATAATTTTATGGTCACATTAATTATTTGCTCTCGTCAATTTGCACAGTAGCTGTAGTTCGATTTAAAACAATCTATAAATTATTATTTAACAATTTTGCTTTCAATTTTCTATAGAGATTCTTTGTTTTGCGAACGTTTTTTTTTTGTTTATATTTATCAGCATTTTTGAGTAAAATTATAAAATTATTTTTATTTTTTTTGTTGTTTGTACTCTGTTGTTTTGTTTCGAACTAAACTCGACACATTGCGTGATGATTCGCGTAACTTAACGCCGCGTTTTATGTTATTTGAATAAGAAAATCAATAATCAATAAATGCCCGGAATAGCAATTCTGTACTATCTATGTTACGCTTAGACGCTATTGCCTCGATGTAAATACTCGTAAATAATACTAGCAGACGCTGGCGGCTTCGCCCGCTTAAAGCTATTAAAGCTGTATTCCTTAAAAAAACAAACTCAGAAGCCGAACTTTCTGTCGGTCACTAGCTACGATATTATCTTTATGTGAAAATGTTAAAATAATATATATTTGATTGTGTATATTAATGGAAATACCTGTTGAAACTGAATCATTATAAATGTCTATTAATAACTAAAATATATATATATAAAAAAATGCTTAGATTTCAAAATGTCTGTTTCCGCCCGGGATCGAACCGGGGACCTTGTGCGTGTGAAGCACACGTGATAACCGCTACACTACGGAAACTGTACGTGTAAAGTTTAATTTAGATATTACTAGTTTTGCTTAATAATTATGTTTTCTTTGAAAATAATAAGAAAAAATAAATATAAATAATTCTTCCTTCTATAACGGTGGTGAACAAACATTTGACTGTAACCGGCAGGTCGTGGATTCGGTTCCCGTTTGAGGAAATCAATATTTAACATTTTCAATTTAAATATTTAATGCTTTCATTTTTTTACTCTAGTTATAAGACCAAGCGCGGCGTTGAGTTCCGCAACTCAACACGCGGTGCGAGTCTCGCACCTCTGTACCTCCCAAATTTCACACATCGTACCCATATACTTACTTAGCTTTATACTGCATCTCCAGCGGGGTAGACAGAGAGAATGGAGTGCCACTGTCATCAACCTTTTCTTTATAAATCTTTTTTGTCATTCTTCCATCATTCAATCACTCGACGTGCCCAAACCACCTGTGCACGCTCTTCTTCATTCTCACTGTGACATCCACGCTAGTACCTACCATTCTGTATATCTCTTCATTGGTTATTCGATCAGCCAAACTGATTCCGCATATCCAACGAAGTGCCATACCTGCTGTATTAATTTTTCTTACATTCTTCTTCTGTAATACCCACGTTTCGCTGCCCTATAACAGTGTCGGTACCGAAACAGCAATGTATATGCTTTTTTACTTTTTAGTATATAACTTCCGGTTGTGCTGACGTTTCACCATCTCAGCAATGCAGCGACGTCACCGTCAACTCAGTTACTGACAGCAATACGCCTTTCTACATCCATTTTGTGTCTTCCGTTTCTACTAAACATACTTCCCAGTTATCATTTCTATATAAAGAGTGAATTTAAAATTATAATAATAATAAACATTGTATATTAAATTTTTTAAAAGAAAATTGACAAAATAATCAAATATGGCGGAGTTAACATAATAAATGAATATTATATTCCTAACCTCAAAAACACGTCATGAATATAAAAAGAGGCATACGTGTAGTTTTATCTTAGTTTTACTGTTTGTATCGGCCCCTGAATAATGCGACTTTATATAAGGTAGAAAATTGGTGACAGCGGTCGCGTTGAATGTTAGAAAAAGCCGGTCAAGTGCGAGTCGGAATCGCCCAATGAGGGTTTCGTACCAATTTCGAATGTGGAAGTATAATTAGTAAAATATATTCAGCTTGACGATGTATCCCACACACGGCACGATAGGCAGAGGCAACTTGGGAACCTAGTGTTAAGACACTCCGTTCCACATCCGTTCCCCACTTTCCGCAAAATCTGAGGTATTGCGTGTTAAGTGGCAGAACTCATCGCCGCGTTTTTGCCTTGTACCAAAGCGAAGAAGTGAAAATATTAAATATTTAAATTGAAAATATTTAATGCCTCGAATGGGGATCGAACCCACAACCTCTCGGTCACGGTCGCGTGCTTGTGCCGCTGCGCCGCGACAAGGTTCATTGTACAATTACAATTATAAGTTTGTGCTTATAAAAAGTCTGTAGAATTGAGCTATATGGAAGATATTAAATAACATCTTATATGAATCCTATATGAAATAAGACTCAAAATAGTGATTTTTAATTGTTTTGTCTGTTTGTCTGTGCGTTTGTACGCGCTAATCTCGGAAACCTGATTTAAATGCAGTTTTCAGTATATATTTGAGTAACCTTAACATTTAATGTTTGATTTATTTAAATTGGTTAATCTATAAATAAGTTACGTCAATTTAAAATATTAAAATAGGCAAAATTGCTACAAAAGTTTTCTTCGTTAGACAGAAAATTTGAGTTTTTATTGTATAGATATTAAATGTCTTAAAAGTAATAATTATTGGTTATAAAATAGTGTCGCTAGTCTGTAAAATAAATACAATATACCTTTATCATTTTTTCCTTTATTTGTATACTGAATTGTCCTTTTGTTACAAATTTTATAACAACCGGAAGTATTCGATAGCTTGATTACACAGCAAATTTCATACAAAACGTATAAGAAGCGATGCGTAATGCTAGTATCTTTTGACTTAGAATCTTTGATACTTCTTGTGTTCCAAGAATTCTAAATAGTCTTAACAGACGGACTGACAGACAAAAAAAATATATAAAATATTCCTTTATTACTCATACTCATACTGAGCTTCACGCTGTATCCCGCGCAGGGCATGGGGGTAGGCAGATGGAACTTGGAAACCTAGTGTTTAAACTTTCCGTCGAATTTGAGGCATTGCGTGTTGAATAACGGAACTCAACGCCGCCTTTTTACCGGAGTGAAGAAACGAAAACTTAAATATTTAAACTGAAATCATTAAATATTTCAATTCTTCGAGTGGGAATCCAACCCACATCCTTTACAGTAACACCCTTGCACCGCTGCGCCACGACAGGCCGTTCTTTCTCTAGTAATATGGAACCCTAGAAGGGATGAAAAGAAAAACCTATTGCCTAATAATATTCTTATTTTATAACAACTGTTTTAAACGTGTAGAATTTAAATGGATGTTGGTCTCATTCTTATTTAAAATATTTATAAGAAATTGTCGTTGTGGTTTTGGATACAGATGTTCGTGATAGTTGCGGGTTTGATTCACGTACGTGGTTATTTAGTTTCACGCTGTATCCCTCATGCAGAAGAGGTGGCAGAGGGATTCTGTTGTTAATTTCACGCACTCACTTACTTAGCTTTACGTTGTATCCCGCACGTGGCAGGGTAGGCAGAGGGAGCTTGGGAACCTAGTCTTAAGGCATTCCGTTCCAATTCCGTTCCCCACTTTCTACCGAATTTGAGGTGTAGCGTGTTAAGTGGCGGAACTCAACGCCGCGTTTTGCCTTGTTCTAGAGCGAAGAAATGAAGACATTAAATATATGAATGGAAAATAATAAATATTTCATTTCCTTGAGTGGGGATCGTACTCACAACCTGTCGGTTACAGTCACATACTTGTGCCGCTGCGACACGACAGGCCCTCAGGTTAAGTTTCAATAAAAATAATATTAAGTACAGTACACGTAGCACTTTCTCTTGTTATCACACTTCTACAATATTTTAGATTATATAATTTATCTGTAGTAAAGACAAAATTCTTTAACTATTTTAAGCTCTGTGCCGTATCCCGCACATACACAGTACCCTACCCTACCCTACCCAGAGGGTACTTTGCTAACTTAGTGTCATGACTCTCCGTTCCTGTTAAGACACTTTTATTTCCTACGAACTCACGCCATGCCTCCCTACCACCAGCCCCCAAAATTTCAAATATATTTTAATGAAATACAATGAAGAAATCTGAACTTTTTATACTGTTTTAACAATTATTCATCAAAAAAAAAACAAAACTAGAGACCAATGTTGTTTATGTAAATACAAGTAAGTACAAGAGCCCGGGAGAAAAAGGGAATTTCAAATTTTGAATTAAACGTTATTTTTATAACAAGAACACTCGCAACGTTACGCGATTTGTAATTCGAATTTCAAGCAGTTTTTTCTTCCGTAGCCCGTAGTAGGATGGGTAGAGTTTGGGGGTTTTGGTCGGATTTTTATAGTGCGGTTTCACTCACTCAGCTTCACGCTGTATCCCGCACACGACATGGTATCGCAGAGGGAACTTGGGAATATAGTGTTAATATACTCCGTTCCACAATCGTTCCTCACTTTCCGCCGAATTTAAAGCACTGCGTGTTGAGTGGCGGTACTTAACGCCGCGCTTTGCCTTATTATCAGAGCGAAGAAATGAAACATTAAATATTTAAATTGAAAATATTAAATATTTCATTTCTTCAACTGGGGATCGAACCCAGAACCAGTCGGTTACAACCACACGCTTGTGCCGTTACGCCACGACAGGCCTCAAGGCAGGCCTCAGGCCTTTTATATTACAGACAGTGTCATTCATCGACTATTCTATTAGGTATTGATTGCTTAATAAGTCGACAGACGACGGGTGACAGAGTATGGATGACGGGAGACAGCAGGACGGATGTTGGACATAAACATAAATTTCACAGGACATTATCATACACACAATCGCTCTGAATCATTGTTTTCTTCCGAAAATTTCTCGGGAAATGGAAAGTTCCTTTTGCCATTTTAACTGTAACTGTAAAGTGTTGGAAACGTCGGGTTTCCCAATAATGTTTACCATTCAATATACGCGATCAATCCGTTTTAAAGTGTTTCATTTAAAATGTGTAACAATCGCGAAAATCAAAGACATTATTCCCTTTGCCTTACTGCACCTTGTGCTGGATACAATAAAAAAAATATTATGATTATTAAAAATCACAAACAATTTAAATTAACGTTCATCGTACAATTTTAATTCAGTCTCTCATCAAAAAGCTCGGCAGCCCCAATCCCCGACGGAGTTTTTATTATTATAATTTATCACAAACTTTCAAGTTTCGCCTCCTATCTGTAAATAATTGTAAATTAATTTCAATGGTGGGTGTTAATAGCGGCGGTTTTTAACAGAGCTTTGATATTATAATTTCGCTTGGTTCCCACGTTTTCGTTGTAACTTTTCTAGTGCTGAAAGCTTTCGCTTGAAAAAGCTTTTTATACTATACTATGGTAGTGTTGTGCTCGCTTCATCTGTTTCTGGTTAGAGGATTATGATTATTTGTATTTTTTGAATTGAAAACTTCTTTAGGCGCGTTGAGCGTTTTGGTAGAGGGTAAAATCCTCGGTACGCGTCACCGACATGCTAATGATAATAGTATATCTATAGCTATGGAGACCCAGACTAGCGCACGCGCAGTAGCCAGTGTACACGTATACACTAATACATCGACTATTCCTGACTGTATTATGTGCGCGTTGGACGATTTTTGGATAAGTATAATTTTGTGAGTCACGACAATGATGTAAATAATGAAAATAATGTTCAAACTTGAATTCATTGAAATTCGTGTAAATATAAATACTATGTATAATTAAGATAATTGTATATTAATTATTTTTTCAACCACTTTGTATTTATATTTTGTTCATGATTTGTTTAACCCATCATATGTATAACTAATAAATAAAACATAAAAAAAATCATATAATTTTTGCATATAGTTTTAATTACTCTCAACTTAATAGTTCCGTTTTCACTTCTATCGGCAGTCCCACGACTGCTATTAGTTTTTTTTTAAATATTGTAGACGCGATAGGTTACCGGTACGATTCCCACTCAAGAAAATGAAACATTTAATATTTTCATTTCTTAGCTCTGGTAAAAAATCGAAACGCGCCATTGAGTTCCATCACTCAGTATACAAAGCCTCGAATTCTGCAGAAAGCGGAGAATAGAACAGAGTGTCTTAACACTAGGTTTCTCTGCCTACTCTGCCATGTGCGGGATACAGCGTGAAGCTAAAAAGAAAAGGAGATAGGAAGTCATAATATATCTTTACCTATTTTTTAAGATATATAAAAGTAAATAAAAATGCTAAATAAAACGTAATTCTCTATAGGCGCATTGAAAAAAAATTAACAATAACCACGATAGTCAAGTATTCGATTCCTGATAGCTGCAATAATACATTCAATTAACCTCTCTAGAAACGCCTGAAGTGCGAATTGAAATGTAGTACTTTAGTACGTAGTGTTTTAAATATTTTTCTTTTTTTACTTCACACAGAGGCCTGTCGTGGCGCAGCGGCACAAGAGTGCGACTGTAACCGACAGGTTCTGGGTTTGATCCCCAGTCGAGGAAATGAAATATTTAATATTTTCAATTTAAATATTTGATGTTTTATTTCTTCGCTCTGGTAATAAGGCAAAGCGCAGCGTTGAGTTCCGCCGCGCAACACGCAATGCCCCAAATTCGGCGGAAAATGGGGAACGAAAGTGGAACGGAGTGTCTTAACACTAGGTTCCCGGGTTCCCTCTGCCTACCCTGCCTCGTGCGGGATACAGCGTAAAGCTGATAAAAAAAAGAAAAAGTTTTTATTATTTTTCTTTTTTTATTTCACGCAGTAACACGTTTAGCACGTTTCAAATTACCCTAAGGAATGGAAGAGTGAGTGTTTCCCTAGGTTCCCTTTACCTGACAATGTGCATAATTCATTACGAAGAAAAAAAACGTACTTCAATCTAGGTCTTTTCAAGATTTAATCACTAGGGATTTTACATAAGCATTTAAAACGACCTATTTCTCTAATTGGATTGAGATGGATTACTTGTTGGTGATCTCTTTGTAACGTAGAACTCGAGATATAAAGTATGTAACCGTTTCACTGGTTAATTAGAATGTAATTATATATATGTAAATTAAACTCATTACCCCTATTTTAATAACGTAGTAAAATGAATATGTTGCTATTCGTTGTTTTCTGCTGTTAAATAAGAAATGATTGGTTAACAATAGGTTCCCAGGTTCCCTCCACCTTCTCTGCCGTGTGTACCCCTGCCTCTCTAAAGCTTTTGTTTATTTCAATTTTGAATTTACTTCCCATTTATTGTTTAACAAAATAGTTGCCATAAATATTCAATGAAAGGTAACAGCTTCAAGCACGTGAAAGTTTATACATTTACTAAGTAAATTCACATTGAGTAGATTTTTTTATATATTTCTTTGGCTTGACGTTGCATGATAGGGTCGGCAGAGAGAACTAGAGATCTAGTGTTAAGACACTCCGTTCCACTTCCATTCCTTACTTTCCGCCGAATTTGACGCATAGCATGTCGAGTCCGCAACTCAACGAAGTATTTCTCATTACTAAAGTAAAGAAATAAAAATATTAAATATTTAATTTTGTCCTTCAATATAAAAAGAAGCAGTAATATAATGTTCGATTGAAAAGACAGGTGTGTGTTTGATTGCTCTACAAAAATTAATTACTTTTATTTCCTCGCTCGGGTAACAAGAAAAAGCGCGGCGTTGAGTTCCGCCACTAAAAAACGCAATGATCACGTAAATTAAGTGGAAAGCGAACTCACTATTGTGGCACACCAATGCCGCAGTGCTACGATGGGCCTCAAAAAGAAATTTTACTTAAAAATGTATAAAGACATCATCAAAGATTCATCACAGCACGTCCGCGTGATAGATTAGCTTTGTAATTAAGAGTAGATTAATACTGAAAAGTTTTAAGTACACTTCCGCTTTCATTTTTTTTTAAAGTCCAAACAAAAGTCATTAGTAATTGGACTTATATTGAGATTGAGATTTATATATATATATATATATATATATATATATATATATATATATATATATATATATATATATATATATATATATATATATATATATATATATATATATATATATATATATATATATATATATATATATATATATATATATATATATATATATATATATATATATATATATATATATATATATATATATATATATATATATATATATATATATATATATATATATATATATATATATATATATATATATATATATATATATATATATATATATATATATATATATATATATATATATATATATATATATATTATATATATATATATATATATATATATATATATATATATATATATATATATATATATAACGCAGTAGGTAAGACTTTATAGAACGTGATGCCTTAGGAATTTGATGGTAACTGGTAAACGGTTAAAATGTTTTAAACGGAACTAAATGTCTTAACACTAGGTTCCCAGGTTCCACCTGTCTACCCTGCTATATGCACAAACCAGCGTAAGGACATTATATATTTTTTTATATTTTCAATAAAGAAAGTTAACACTTAAGTACTTTGCCTGACCCATATAGAAAAATAAGAATTGGTCCCCAATTTAGAATTGAACTGATTACTCTATGACAACTTCAATTATACAAAACACAAAAACTTAGTTCACAAAATTAATTATTCAACATTACATCAATTTACAAAACGACGATTCAAATGAATCGCAATTCATTATAATGTCAGTGAAATTTAACGATGCCACATAATATAATTTAATATAATAAAATATATTGATTCAATATATTTTATACATTTTCAACGTTTATTAACGATTGTAGAATCATTTATAACTGATTTATAGATATTGTGGTCTTGTCGTTGCGCATTAGCACAAGAGTGTGACGTTGTTGGTTTGATAGGCATTTGTGGAAATGAAATATTTATGATTTTCTTATCCTCGCTCAAGTCTCTTATTTTGGATATTTATCGCTGAATTATTGATCAGCTTGAGGCATTGCGTGTTGCAGTATTAATAATAATATTCAGTTTACAATGGAATTACAAGCAAATAATTCTTTAGCTTTTCTTGATGTCATAAAGAATCTAATGGCACAATAGGCCACGCAGTATATAGAAAACCCACGCACACCAATAGATATCTCAATGGTGAATCTCATCACCACCCTACATAGTTATCTACCATTGGTAAATATTTGTTTCAGAGAGCCCACCACCTCTGTGATGCTGAACACCTAGGGGACGAGCTCCGACAGGTGAAGACTGCCCTTCATCAGAACTAGCTGCCAGTTCCCCGCTAGCGTTGTCAGAAGACCAACAAGCCACCTACAGTTGAGAAGCTACCGGTAATTTTACCATATGCGAATTTGGTTACAGATAGGATCTTCAATATCTTAAGAAGAGCTATTAAAACTATATTTATGCCTAACAAAGTAAGTCAATTCTTGAGACCAGTAAAATGTAATATTCCTTTGCAGTGTGCTGGTGTATACAAACTTGATTGTGACTGTGACTTATCATATATAGGTCAAACAAAGAGAAGCATCGGTGTTAGTGTGAAGGAACACATCTCCGATGTCAAGAATGGGCATGTATCGAAGTCAGCTGTGTGTGATCATACATCGAACAAATCCAATCATTACATCAGGTTTGATAAACCCCACATACTCGCTAGGCAGAATAGATATATCCCTAGAATGATCTGCGAGGCTTTTGAAATACAAAAACATCCTAATTTCAATAGAGAAGACGGTTGGAAACTTTCCACTACAAAAAAAAGTCTCAAGCACACCACACCAGAGGACCTGATACAGTAGGCTTATAGCATTCTAAAAGAATCCAGGGCATTACGAGAGGCAATTAAGAAATCGTTGGCGGTAGTTTGATATAATAATTATATCAAATGACAGACGAATGCCACCTCAGTCCGTCCACCACCCGTGACCACGGACTACTGTAAAGTGTTCGAAACGTCGGGTTTCCCAAAAATGTTCAAAATCCAATAAACGCGATTAATCCGTTCAAAAGTGTTCCTTTTAAAATGTGCGAAAATCAAAGACATTATTAAGCTAAAGGCTGTTTGTAGTAAATAGTCTTTTAATTGATCCTTCTACGTACAGTTTCCGTAGTGTAGCGGTTATCACGTGTGCTTCACACGCACAAGGTCCCCGGTTCGATCCCGGGCGGAAACAGACTTTTTGATAACTAAATATTTTTTTTTATATATAATTTATATTTTTAGTTATTAGTACGTCTTTCTAATAATTCAGTTACTGTCTATTTCCGTTAATTTACGAAACCAAATATATTTAGAAATATATATCTTTTTCATTTTTTCTTCATAAATATAATATTGTGTTATTATATTATATTATATATTATATGTTATTTTACAAAATTGATGTATCTATTATATACACAAATTTATGATGTTACTCTATATTTAAAAATGTATTATATTGAATGTTATTACACTTTCACGTAAATGAAATGTTACAGTAATCAGCTTCACGCTGTATCCCGCACACGGCAGGGTAGGCAGAGGGAACTTGGGAACCTAGTGTTAAGACACTTCATTCCACTTCCGTTCCCCATTTTCTGTTGAATTAGAGACATTGCATGGAGGAATCCTACACTGCGCTTTGCCTTATTACCAGAGCGAAGAAATGAATACATTAATTATTTAAATCAAAAATATTAAATATTTCATTTCCTCGAGTGGGGATCGAACCCACAACCTATCGTTTACAGTCACACGCTTGTGCCACACGTTACTACGTTACTATAGTAATACAGCTCATATATTAGTTTAAATATTTTGTTTTATTTGTCTATATTATAACAATAACATTAAACGGGCGAAGCCGCCGGTGTCCGCTAGTTATATACTAATATCGAGGCAGTGGAATAGCTACCAGCAGTAAATTCAAATTTTCATTCTATACAGCTTATTTATTTTCTCGTTCCAATAACATAAGTGGCGGCGTTATGTTACACAAATTATTTTATGCAATGTCTCGATTTCATTCCAAATTTAAAAAAGGTATAAAAGTTAAAAATATTTTTATAATTTTACTGATAAATGATATGCTGATAAATATGAACAAAAAAACGTTCGCAAAACAAAGAATCTCTATAGAAAATTGAAAGTTGTTAAATAATAATGTATAAATTGTTTTAAATCGAACTACCTACAGCTACTGTGCAAATTGACGAGAGCAAATAATTAATGTGACCATAAAATTATAACGCTTCAACTTTAAATATTTAACATTGTGTATAAATATCATTGAATTGTCAGTTAATTTAGTTTGGACGTAGCAGATTCAAATCCGTTTTCCATATAAATAGAGATCGTGGTGCAGCATTTGTAGCTTGTGTCTGTAAATTTGTAGCTTGTAGGTTATTGTGGAATTTTTATTCCCTCACTCTGGTGAAAACGAAGCGTTATGTTATGATAGTTAACGTTGCTGGAGGGTTTAGCGGAAAGTGGGGAACGATGAGAACGAAGTGCCTTAACACTTGGCTAAATGTCTGTATCTTGCATATACCAGGCAGAAAGAACATAATGTTAAGACAGATATTTCTACACTTTCTATCTAATTTCTAGATATTAAGGTTTTTTTAATTTAATATGTTTCTTGCAAATCCCAAACTAGATAGATTCAAGTGCTAAGACACTCCGCGGTACTCAACACCGTGTCTGTCTTATCACCAAAGCAATTTCTCGCTCTAGCTACAAGACCCATAATACATCCCTCAAATGAGATTCGAACCCAACGGTGCATTTGTTTGTCAAACACTGTACAGCTGCGCCACAACATTCAATATAGTATAAATAGATATTTAAAATAACTATATCTTAGAAAATTTTTTTTTGTTTCATATTACGTTTTATATTAAGTCTTCAGACTTCACCCTTAAATAGTATTGTTTCCGGAACCGGAAGTGAACCCACAACGACCGCACGCTCCACTGCACTACGAGGTCTTTACACGCATACAATATTTATTAAACATAGCCGCAAGCCAAGCTATTATTCACTCAATATTTGGCGATTCGATAATAAATTATAATTGATTCACTCAAATTGATGTTTCGATGTAAATAATTAATATGCTGCTGAAATTATATGAAATTTCACTCCCGAGTTGCAATTTACAGCGCATAGTTAATATTTTAATGTACTTAGAGAATGTGTAGTTATTATTTTTAAATATATACACAATTATAGTGTCTGTGTGTCCATAAAAACCATAATTTTAATTGTTTATATTTTCACTCACTCACTCAGCTTCACGCTGTATCCCGCACAAGACAGGGTAGGTAGAGGGAACTTATTAACCTAGTGTTGAGACACTCTCTCTCTCTCTCCACTGCTGTTTTCCACTTTCCGCTGAATTTGAGACATTGCGTGGCGAAACTCAATGCCGTGCTTTGTCTTTTTACTAGAGCATCAGTAGTTTCAGCTTCACGCTGTACCCCGCTCATGGTAGCGTAGGCAGAGGGAACTTGGGAACCTAGTGTTTATAAGACACTTAGTTCCACTTCCGTTCCCCACTTTCTGCCCAATATGAGGCATTGTGTGTTGAGTGGCGTAACTCAACGCCGCGTTTTGCCTTGTACCAGAGGGAAAGAATGAAAACATTAATATTTAAATTGAAAATATTTTATTGATTTTCTTAAGTGGGAATCAAACCACAACCTGGTCGTGTTTACAGGTATATTTTGTGCTTGTGCTCCTAGCTCCACGTATTTATTTTACCTTAATTTAATTTTTATTATTTACAAAGAAAACATAACTATTAAGCAAAACTATTAATTATCTAAATAACTTTACATTACAGTTTCCCGTAGTGGTAAGCGGTTTACACGGCAATGTGACTTCCACACCCAATCCACAAGGTTCCCCCGTTTCGATCCGGGCGGAAACCTTTTTGTGTTAGCAATGTTCTATTTAAATTTACATATAATAAAGAATAATGACAGAATATTTGAATCTGGGAGAGGGTCTGTTTTCGTTTTTTCTTGAGAGAATGCTGTTTTTTTTATTTCCTCGTTCTTCTTCAATAAGACAGAGCGCGGCGTTGAGTTTTCGCCATTCAACCGCCATGTCTTACCAATTGGAAGAAAAATGAGAAAATTAATTTTATTTAGAAAAAACATATGAAATAGTCTTTCACACACAAAACAAGCTATTCAACCTCTCGAACCCTTGCAGCTTTGACTAATTTTTTTCTATGTAATATAGTCAAGAGGTTACTCGGATCTTAACCCATCTCGATTTTTCCTATAGCGCTTGCTTGCTGAGATTAAAAATAATTATGAATTTGTATAAAATGGGGAAACAACTTTATCTGTTGTAAAAATAGTGTTCTTATCTCAAGGCGATTCAATGTCATTATTGTGATTTTTTTCACAATAAAACCATACAAATGGGTAACCCGAGGGACCTGGGGCCCCTATTTATTAAACACTCTTCGTTTTTAATTTTCACTTCCGTTTCCTACATTTCTCGTGAATTTTAAGGCTATCACTTTTATGGCAGGGTTTAATAGAGTCATAACTCTCTTCGACGCTTCACGGCAACCTAATCGTTTAACTTCCAATATCATTGTGACGTTTTTATATAAATATCTATATATATTCTTATATTATTTATCATCCATATAGAAATATATATATCTTCTATATAATATATAAGATAATATATATATAATATATATATATATATTATTATATTATATAATAGACTATATATAATATATTCGCTTTGAATAAAATAAGATAATATATATTATATATATATATCTATTATAGATATATATATATATATTAGAAAATATAATATATATATATATATATATATATACTCTATATATATATATATATATATATATATATGTATATATATATACTAATATAATATATATAGTATAGATATATAGATATCATATAATATCTATATATATTCTATATAAAAAAAAACTCGGGTAACTTCCGAATAAACAAACTTCCGTCAATCAGTAATCGAAATCTACTGTTATTATATTTAAGCCAATCATGATATCAATAACAGAGAGGACTAGTTAGCGGCGGTATTAGAAGATACCGAAAATCGGGGGTGCTTATGCCAGCAAAATAGTTTGTGTTTGGGATTATGGGTGAGGTGGTGAGCTTGTGATAAAACCGGCGTTTATTTGTAATAAAATATGTATACGATACGTATAATTTTTCCGTTCTAAAAGATTTTAGTGTGGAATTAGTACTTTTAAAAAATTTTTAAAAACCATTTCGTATTTCTTTGTGGGTGGCAGTGGCGGTTTATTACAAGTTTCAGCATAGAATGTCGAAGCTACTAACATATATTAACCAACTTTCAAGTGGAGACAAAAATAACCCGTAAACGCTTCATTCAAGTCTGTCTCATTGTAACATTATGCGTCTATGTTTCCTTAGGCAAAATAAATTATTTCAATTAATCCCTAGTATATGACGTGCGACGTTGGGTTTTTATTATCATTTCATCGATGTAATGTTAAAAGCCCTGTTTTCTACTACGCTACCCAGCTTAACGCTCCTGCGCTGTGTATCTCTGCACCTAGAGCAGAATGGCAAAGACCGTGAGACCCTAGTGTTTAAGTACACTCCGTTTCCACTTTCGGTTCCCCACTTTTCGCCAACATTTGAGGCATTGCGTGTTGTTAAATTTAAACGCGGGCGCTTGTACCTGGTAACATTAGTCGTTTGCAGAAATGAAAACCATTCAATATTTTTACACTTTGTAAACACAATTTTACAGTCACACGGGCTCTTGTGCCACTGCCGTCCACGACAGGCCTCGCCAAGTAATTTAGTTATGAACAATTCTTTCAAGGTGCCGAAACTACTACAAACACAGACCTTGGATAAAAGACACCAGAAGATTATTTTGTTCAAACGATGTTGCATCTATTATACCAAAACAAAAAAAAAACATAAAAAAAAAACCCTCCCCAAATAAGAATCAAACCTATAATCGACATGTGCCTACACATCAGATTATCCACAAAAACCACACCAGTTTCTAACGCGTTCCCCCCCGAAAAAACTACCCGTGTGTCGCCAACTCAATGAGTCCCCACATGCAGCCCCTAATTGTCGTCGTCTTGATAATATGAATCTGTAACCGGTAATTTAATATACCGATACGTTTCCATGCATGTTTTTTCCCCTTTCACAATATTGAAGTCTTTCATTTACGATCTCGGGTGAGCTGTGACTTGTTGTGATTCTTTCTGTTTCACCCTTTGCCGTGTTGCGAATAGTTATAATCTGTGATCGAACACTGCTGTGGCACACTTCGCCTCTCTCTTTGAGTGAAGTGTGCTGTGTGAAATATTTTTAGAAAGAGGAAAATAGTTTTTTTTTCTGAGTGTGGTCTCTTGCTCGTCTTTCCCTGTTGCCAAGTCCAGTGATCTCCTTCGCTGTCGTGTGTACCTGGTAAACCGACATGGTGTGGGTTCGATCTCCGGTCGGGAATGAAATATTTAATAGTTCAATTGTTAAATATTTAATGTTTGTCATTTCTTCCTCTGGTAATACGCAAAGCGGCGGCGCGTTGTAGTCTACACTTACGCGCGCATGCCTCTACAATCGCCCTGGAAAGTAGGGAATGGAAGTGGTAAACATAGGTCTTAACACCTAGGTTCCCGGGTTCCCTCTGCGACTCTTGCCTCGTGCGGGTACAGCGTGGAGCAAAAGAAAAAATAATTTTTTTTTACGAAACCTATTTTGTGATCGTAATTAAGTCGTGTCACCTTGGAACATGCTTCGTTGCTTGCGATATTTAATACTTGTGATAAATCAGCATGGCGTTGTGTTTCTCGCATCTTAATCCACAGCAGTTCCTCAATATCTGCGGAAAGTGTGGAAACGGAAGTGGGAAGGAATCGCTTAATACTAGTTGTCAGCTCCCCCTGCCTAGCCTGCCATGTGCATATAACAGCGGATCTTAGTGAATGCAGTGAGTTGAAATCATTTTTATAAACTATATATTTACTTTAAAACATAGAAAAAGTTTGTCCACTTATCTTAAGTTTCATTGTTGGATAGCGCAAGTTTAATACATAATCTGTTCTGGCGGATTGTATTATAACTCGTAGCATTATAATACACTTTACCTTGGTTTGAATGTCTCGAAATTTTTAGTAGTTTTATTCCTGTGAATAGCTTTGGTCTGTCTCTTGATCATTCGTGCAACAAGACCAAGTATGGATGATATTACGACCTTATATTTTTCCCGCAGCTACACGGTATGGAAGGAATAGGAACCTGGGACCCTAGTAGTACTAGGTTCCCAGGTTCCCTATCCTTGACAACTCCGTTTCCATTAAGTCCACTACGTGTCTGCCTTGGTCCCCATTTATGCTGAATTGGAAGATAAAATGCTTTTAATTCATTGTTGTGATACTAGATTTTTTCTTTTACTATATAAGAGTGGGCATATGGCACTGATATTCCAATATAGTATTCTTGTGGTTTCGATGAACACTTGAATTTTCCCTTGCTTTAAGTTTCACGTTTTACGTTTGCTTTAAGCTACGCGAACTCAATAGCAGTGTTTTTCGGCGGAATACCAGTGTAAGGGGGTGCTTTAAAGTAATGCTACCTGCTTGTTTTCTGTTGATGGAAAATGGATATGATCTTTTGAACTAAGTAAGGAAAAACAATTACACTGGTGCATACCTGTCGTGGGTTCTATTATAGTTTGGGTTTCTATTCGCATCGGGAATTGAAATATTACATTTTCTTTTTCTCTTCGGTAATATGGGTAATGTCTTTTGTATCCCTGCTCAGTCAATGTCCCTAAAATTCAGAGCGGAAACTGGAGAACGAAGTGTTTTAACACTAGGTTTCCCGGGTTTCCGCTGCTTACCCTGAATTACGTGATATTACGCGTGAAGCTAAAACTCATTAGAACATCCGTACATAAAGAACAACAAGGAATATTCACTTGTGAAACAAATGAAATTGCTAATGGTCGGGTTTCTTGACTTGACAATCTAATTAATGGCCCCGCTTCAGATTAATAAGCTCAAGAAAGACATCCTATTTCATATACGGGATGTATGAAGGTAGTTATTGATTTTGGATGTTATTATTTATTTTTTAATAAATAGCTTCAATCAAGCTGTATCCCGCACATGTAAGGGTATACAGAGGGACCTTTGGACGCTAGTGTTCATACTCCGTTTCGTTTCCCACTATTCCGCGAATTTGGGACACATTGTATTGAGTGGGCGGACAGTTACCACTTTGCCTCGCTTATAGAGGGAGAAATAAAAACATTATTTGTTAAGAGGCGCTTATCTTATATTCCTTATGAAAGCTGGCCCTTAAGGTTTTATAACATGTTGTTTTTGTTGTATTGGCATACTCTGCTAATGAGCGTATGGGTCACCTGTTGGTAAGACGATCACCGTCGCCCACGACCCAGTTACACTCATAGAGCTACAGGAGCGTTGCCGGCTATAATATGGGATGGGCCACAGGGTTTGGCATTCTTCGTCCTGTGCTCGGCCTTACGTATGCGAAAACGCAGTGCCATCCACTACCTAACCTTGTTAAATGCCAGAGATGGTATGATCCGGCCGATTCTGCCCATGGCCGTTCTATGTTGCCATTGTGACAACGTGATCTCCACAAGCGCACTTTAGGTCGCCTCTTACTACACCATCAGTACCGGGTGGGATCCCTATTTTCTAATCCGGAATCACACGTCGTTTTGTTTTCCAGTTTCCAAATAAATTGTGCCCTGTTATTGCCACGGCTACTAAGCTTATATAACAAAAACAGATATATTCAAATCGTCTATTTAGTATAGTAGCTGCGTGTGCAAACATACAATCAACAGACCTTTGTGTTTCTTTGCGCACACATATTTTTCAAAAAAAATGTCAAGTACAGATATCCTTTTTTGATTGTTTTTAATACTATGGTTGTAAAGTATTCTTAGGTAAATTAATAAATTCTTTATTAAGCTTATATCCCGGCACATAGTAGAGTAGGCAGAGGAACCTGCGAACTTAGTATAAAACATTCTCCTCCTCCATTTGAACAGTGGTTACTCACCGCCGCACTTTACCTTGTTACAAGAGCGGGCATTACTATTTATCCCGCCTTATATAGTATAGTGACATATTGTAGATAAAACGAAAAATGCTTTTAACAAGCGGTACAGTTTTATTTGACAATGAGATATTTGATTGGATTTTGTCATTGTCTACAACTTTCTGTTTGCGTTCAAAGTTCTGACTCATAGGCGAAACTGAAACTGAAACAAAAACAAACGTTACTTTGTGGTGAAAACTTTCAATTATGAAATTGGGTACGTATTAATGTTGTATTATATTTTTCTGCTGTTTCAATTATAATTATTAGATATGTCCATTATCTTACTTGTAATAAATCTGTAACGGATCACTGTCGGTACATGGAAGATATATTAAAAATATATAATAAAGTCGAAGAACGTCCCTGGCACTGTGTAATAGAGCCTAATAGTGGTGATTTTTGTTTTTTTTTTTTTCTGTTGTCTCTGCATTTGTACGCGATATCTCAGAACTGCTAACCAGATTTTCAATATTATATATTTTTTTATTACAAAATAATAAGTTACAAGCTTCGTTTTTGGAAAGTCACATCATTTCCACCATTCACTAAAGTTCCTGCCCTACACTCTGTAGAGAACCGGCGAAGAAACTCAGCGGACATGCTTTTTTTTAACTAACTTGATAATGATACTTTGTATAGCCTGTAGCGAGCATTTTTATTCCCCAAGGCGTGTATCATTATAAAATCGTTAATTTGGTAATAACCTTTAACACTCAAACGTCGTTTCCAACTGATTTAAATTGGAAAATTCTCGACGTTTTACTATTAATTTTGGCAACCAGAACATTGCAACAGCCTTGTAAAGAAAAAGTCACGTCACTAAAATCTTAATTCGATAAAATTGACTTAGCTGAAATAGTCCGTTTTTAATTTCGTGTATATTGATAGTTGTAGGCAAGGAACTTTTCCCAAGTTCCTAGTGTTATTACGCTCTGTTTCCCAGATTTGAGACCAATTTGAGGCCTTTGCGTGTTGAGTGGAATCCACAGCGTGTCTCTCTGCCAAAGCACCATTCACGGAGTGTATATCGTACGTCATGTCACGACAGGCCTCAATTTGTGTGTCGAATAGATAACTTCATTATAAATCCACTAGAATATTTACGATAATAGATATATCATCAACAAATTTTATTTAAATCCCACTGAATATAATTTTAATTAGCACATATATAAATCGTAACTTATCAGAACGAATATAGGCGACCCTGCAGCTTCATACGCTGCAACCGCTGCAACTTCATCTGGTAACTGTTATGTACGTGCCTTCATAAGTATACCGTCAGAAATTAAATAGATGTTGTCTGTACAATGAATTAGTTTTCAATTAAAAAAAAAAAGATAATTTAGTGACGTTCTAGTAGATCCATAGGAGATCAGCTAATCTGTAAGACATATTGATCTGCCTTAGCAAAGCAATAAGCATCTGAAAATATTTGTGTTTTAACTATAAGTAGATTGTCAATATTTTTTTTCTCAAACATGTAATCATTCGGAGGAAATTCCCAACCGTAAGCGAACGAACGCTGCTACAATCAGAAAGAAAATTTTATCCCAAATTTTACTTAACTGTTACTTACTGTATTACCACTAAATTCCACTCATCCATTTTTCCTTGTTTCTATAAAATACCTATTCTAACCAGGCCCTTTTTAAGAACCGTCATCCACAGTGAATCCCTACGTGTTTCGCAATAAGCGCTAATCTTTCGCGCATCATCTCCTATGGTTTGCTGGCCATATCAGCAGGTGAGCTCAAATTGTTAAAATAAGGCCCGAACACAATTTTCTAATATATATATGTATATATATAGTATATAGGAATTTATATACAAAAATCTATATATATATATATATATATGAATATAATATTATATTAATCCTATATATATATATATATATATATATAGATATATATATAATATATATATTTATATATATATAGATATTATCTATATATTAAATATATATAACTATGATGGTGTATGTGTTGGGGTTCGATTTGCCATTTTCGTCGAAATAGTTAAATTTCCTTGTCCTCTCTCTCGGAATTAGGCGCATTGTTTCAGAACTGTCGAATAGAAAAGGTCCTGTTGAGGCACAGGTCATATAAACTCATAGGACTGTAAATTCCTTCCACAATATTTAGGTCTCTCTCTCACTCTCGGCTCAGTGTGTTGATAAGCGCAAAGCGCGGCGTTGCAGGTTCCGCCCCTCCACACGCAATGCGCTCAAATTCGTGCTGAACGTTGGGGTAACGAATTGGTATACGAGTGTCTATTCAACAACTAGGGTTCACTTGTTGGTTTCCCTCTACCTGCCTACTATATATACTCGCGTGAACTCCGAGACCAAATAGTTAGTGTTTCATTTATTTGTTTCTCAGAAACAGAAAGTACAGCGTTTGTTGTGCCAACATTTAAAAGCTTCAAGTTTCAGGTGGAAAGAGGGGGCCGGAGACGCAGTGGCTCTTATACTTAGGTCTCAAGTTCGCTTTATATAACCCCAGCATGTGTTTCAAAAAATTGGCAGGAAAATGTTGAACTGAGTTATAAACTACATTAATATTTGGTTTTTCTAGACAATATTGACATAAGATTTTCTCTACATACTTAAAAAACTATCCTTTTTACCCTAAAATAACAAGATTATGTATTTTTATTTTTAGAAATTTTTAATTTTAATACACACGTTTATTTCAATGTGTTGTTGAGAAAAAGATTGGTACAACTACAAACAACTATATAAGGTTTTGTAAATCTCATATCTACGCTATAAGAAAACAGATATATTCCTAAAATTATTTAAATACACGAACTCTCGTCAACCTTTCAATAGAGGAAGACGATTAGAAGTTTTATGCGTTTTGAAATTTGCTACAACAGGAGCCCTAAATAATAGTCCGAATGTGAAGCACCTAGAAACCGTTGGCGTAGTTGGAACAGTAATTTTCATTTACCTTACAAGACGTGTCCACGGGAGCTACAAATGTTCGAGACAACGGTTTTCCAAAAATGTATGTACTAACCATACGCAACACTTCCAGTTGAAGAGTTCCTTTATACATATAAAAACTAAACATCTCAACGTCCTTAGAAGGACTGAAACTTTAATTGCCCTGCTTTAATGATGTGTACCATAATGAAGTCGCCTTGTTTGCATTTTCTGCATTGTCTTCCCCTGTTCCTGACGTATGAATGATTTTTCTCGCCTTTACAGCCATTTTTTTACCCTCATTTGTTTTCTATTGATTTGGTTAGGTTTGTCAGTTTTTTAGGAAATGGATGAAACGACGTATTTGGGATTCTCTTCCTAGTATTAATTTCATGCTTTTTTTAACTAAAGAACAGGTTTCCGTAGACAACAATATCGTGTACGCCTTTTCATTATTGCTTTTACACTTGCTTACTTAATACCCCATTAATGGTTAACAATTATTATAAGTGCTATATATATCACGTATGAGCCAGTAGATCGCCGACATTACTGTAGTATCTTAAGGGGTCCTATGTCTTGCTAGCCGAACTGGGCAACCAAATCGACTGACTTGACCATAAAGCAATTACGAATTATGTAAAGTTTTTGTTTTCTCTCGGAGACGGCGATCTATCTGAGGTACGTTATAGGAAATATGTGGCCTTCAACGTGCGAAATGTATTACCACTGTATCTTAAGAAGCAATGTTTTAATCGATTTGCGGGAGCTTCGATGAGCTAAGACCGGAATTTTATTTACATTGACTCAATTTGACCACTAGTATTTATCCTATTTTCCAACTCGTGCCTAGAGGACCCCTTAATTGCTATACGCTGTGAGTAAAGTAGAGGTTAGGGTATTAGTACAAGTTGTTGAAACCTCCTGGTGTTCAAAAGTTTCGAGACATACACGCATATGACATCGAGTTTGTGAACGAGTCATCTAACGCCGGCCCGGCGATTCACATGGGTAGTAAATCCTGTAGTAATCATTTACGATTTAACAAATTTGTTGTAAAATTGAATATTGTTAAAAATTCTAGACCTTACGTTTTTGCATTATATTAATTTAATACATTAGAAGCCTAAAGTTATCCTATCAGTTAATGGGTAAACTTATAAATCTTAGAAAATTGTTTATTATTTAAACAAGTGACTTTACTAGTTTTTATATATTTACATTTAATTTTATTTAAATAAAATCATTTAAAAGTAGTAAAGTCCGTTTTGGATCATTACTGTTCTTAATAAATTTAATAGATTGTATCATATTTTCATGGGCATCGAATGGCATCCACGATTACATCACTTGATACTTTTCCCCTCATCAACCATCCGACTGCTGTGAAACCCTGGTGGAAAAACCTAATGGTTTTAATAACATTAGACGGTGTTCGTTTTACTCACTTTATTGCGTATTCTAATCCATAGTTTGATGTTGGTGGGTGCGGTTGCTAATGCCGGCCTTAGCCTCGTGACCAAGTTCATTTCTCCTAAAACCCGTTTATAGAGCTTTGTATTATATACGGGTCGTTTATTGATGAATGGGCACGAAATAGTTATTTTTTAACATTTTTGTCTATATCTGTGCGTTTTAGACACTCTCCGTCATCTTCACGCTGTATCCCGCACGTAGCGGGTAGGCAGAGGGAACCCGGGACCTAGTTTAAGGACACTCCGTTCCACTTTGTCCTTTCCCCACTTGCCGCCGAATTTGAGGGCATTTGCGTTTTTGAGTTGGCGGAAAACTCAGCGCCGCGCTTTGCCTTATTACCAGAGCGGGGAAGAAATGACACATTAAATATTTAAATTGAAAATATAATATTTCCTTGTCCTCGGACTGGGGATCGATCCAGAACCGGTCGTGTTACAGTCCACACTCTTGTTGCCGGACTGCGCCCCGACAGGCGTTTAGACACGCTGAATAACCAAATTAAGATGCAGTTATTCGCATGATATATTTTGATCACTATGGAAGGTATCCAACGTTTCATTTTAGTTATAGATTATCTGGAATTATAAAAGTTACATTTTTATTTTACAGTTATAAATTAAAATGTAATTTCCAGCGGGCGAAGGCGCGGGCAGGTCGGCTTTAAGTATCTATGGATTAAAGTCGATCAGTTTTAGTTCACTGATATCCGGTATTTTCGTTCACACCGGACAACCTTTGAACAGCTTTCCGGTTAATCCCCGTCTCAAGACGTTTGTACATCGACAGTCTTTTTGTATTTTATTCTACAACGCTTTGTGATTTTTCGACTGTTTCATAACGGTTTGATCTTTTGTTTGAATTTTCTGTATATGTATTTTATATGTATAGTTTTATATATATATATATATATATATATAGATATTATATAATTATATATATATAATATATATATATATATATATATATAATATATTATATATATATATATATATACTTATATATATATATATATTATATAATAT
The DNA here is from genome assembly GCA_019049475.1 of Eueides isabella. Lineage (NCBI taxonomy): Eukaryota > Metazoa > Arthropoda > Insecta > Lepidoptera > Nymphalidae > Eueides > Eueides isabella. The sequence continues at coordinate 2,150,530 of CM032409.1, read as the reverse complement.
AGATATATTATCTAGATATATTATATCATTATTAAATATTATAATATATATATATATATATATATTTATATATATCTTATAGTCTACCTTATATATAGATAATTTAATATAATATATATATATTGTGGGTGTGAGTTAATGAAAAAAATAGTTTCATTACTTGTCGCTCTGGCATAGAGAGGTAGACGCTGCGTTGAGTACCGCCGCTGACACACATAACTTATACAATTTGTGCTGAGGTTGGGGAACGGTAGTGTTCCATTAGGTTTCCTCGTTTCCTCTTCCTACCCTAAACCATTTGCCTAAAACATTGATTGGTACTTCAACCCCACGATAAACTCCACCACATATTATAAGCTCTATTTAGTTGTGACAAGAAACTGACTGATTACTAATGTCTCCTAAGTAAAATATCATATAGCTTTCAACGTAAGACAATTCTTGAGCCGAATACTGGGAGGCATTGCGTGTTGAGTTGGTGCCATTAAACGCCGCGCTTTGCCTCTTTACTAGAGCGACGAAATTAAAACATTAAATACTATAGATACGCCCGCGGCTTCGCCCGCTTAATTTACACTATTTAATATACATACTAATGTCAATTACTTCCTGTTCTTGTTCTTTCTATACATTTTTGTCAAATTATATATTTTAAATTGACGTGACTTTTTATTTATTAACCGATTTAAATAAAATCAAAAGTAAATATTGAAGAAATATAAACAAAATATATTAGTTAAAACTGCAAACGCACAGACCAACAGACAAAGAAACAAACAAAGAGATAAAAATCACAATTTCAAGCCTTATTACGTTAATAAACGTGTTGTTGTGTTGTACAGACAACTATCAGTTACAGATTTATTATAAATATATAAAAAAATCATTACTTCGAGTGAGAATCGAACCCACAACCTGTCACGCTTGTGCCTCTACACAACGGCTGGCCTGAAAGAATATTTTACTCAGCTTCACGCTGTATCCCGCACATGGCAGGGTAGGCAGAGGAAACTTGGGAACCTAGTGTTAAGACACTCCGTTCCACTTCCATTCCCTACTTTCTGCCGAATTTGAGGCATTGCGTGTTGAGTAGCGTAACTCAACGCCGCGTGAAGATAAAAGAAAGAGTATTTAAATACTACATTTTCCTTTCTCCCATCACCAGTGATAAGAGAACTATAGTAGCACATTTAAATTCTATTTAACGGCGAAATGTGAACTGTTTTCAGTAATGTGTTGTCATTCGTGTGCATTAGTCGAGTAGGTACTTTGCCAGCCTGTGCTCCGTGTCCCTTACTACGAATCGTACTGTAGTTTTGTTGAAATTTACTATTGAAGTTTTTTTGTTAGAGCTTTTTCGTTTCAAGCTGTATCCTGTAAATAAATAGAAGGAACTTCCAACAAAAGTAGCTTGGGAACCTAGTTTAAGAAATGATTTTCACTGTGACTGTAGAGTATTCGAATTATAATAAAACGGATACTATAGGTAATATGTGTATTTTTGAAGTATTAAAGAAATTTTTTTCTTCAAGGGTTTTTTTGAGGCTTGTCGTGGCTCATGGGTAAAACATGATATTTAGGTTCGATTACTTCTTAAAGAGTATTCAATACTTTATTATTTTGTTAATCTGGTGAAGAGCTACATCACGGCGTTGAGTTGCGCCGATCAACAAGCAATGCCTCTAAAATTTGACAGGAAATGTCTAAATCGAAAGAGGATTATCTGAGTATTGGACAAACGCAAGGGAGTATCTTGAGGTGTGTTCTAAGGGAGACTTGATCATTAGTTTCGAACTAATTTTGATAGTTCAAGTTTTTTAATTTTAAAGCCTACATTTTTATATAATATAGATCTGGGCATAAGTTTGTTCAGGTAATTGCACAACTGACCCGCTACGTTCTCCGACTTCCGCCAATGGACAGACAATAATAAAATGATAAGAGATATGAGGCCTGTCGTGGCGCAGTGGCACAAGCGTGTGATTGTAACTGACAAGTTGTGGGTTCGATCCCCGGTCGAGGAAATGAAATATTTAATATTTTCAATTTAAACATTTGATGTTTTCATTTCTTCGCTCTGGTACAAGGCAAAACGCGACGTTGAGTTTCCCCACTCAATACGCAATGCCTCAAATATGGCGGAAAGTGGAGAACGGAAATGGAGCAAAGTGTCTTAACACTAGGTTCCCAAGTTCCCTCTGGTTATCCTGCCATGTGCGGGATACAGCGTGAAGCTGAGTAATTAATAGAGATATTGATAAGATAAAAGTGTTGGAGAATAGAAACTGGAATGTCCGTTGAAAAGAGACACGGGAGTTTCTATATTACTTTTTAAAATTTATGCAAATAACAAATAAAGTTCAGGGCGGTAACAAAGCACTACTTCGAAAGCCATGAGATAAAAGGTAAACCAGAAAAAATACATATTTTCTTTTTTTCTTTCTTTCAGGTTCACGTGGTATCTCACGTCTTGGTAGGCAGAGGGAACTTAGGAACCTAGTGTTAAAACACTCTGTTAATTTCCCACAGAAATTGGCTTGGCTTGGCTTTGTATGTTGATTGTTGGGACTCCACGCCGCATTTGCTGTTATTAACTCACTCAGCTTCACGCTGTATCCCGCACGAGGCAGGGTAGGCAGAGGGAACCCGGGAACCTAGTGTTAAGACACTCCGTTCCACTTCCGTTCCCCACTTTCCGCCGAATTTGAGGCATTGCGTGTTGAGTGGCGGAACTCAACGCCGCGCTTTACCTTATTGCCAGAGCGAAGAAATGAAATATTAAATATTTAAATTGAAAATATTAAATATTTCATTTCCTCGACCGGGGATCGAACCCAGAACTTGTCGGTTACAGTCACACTCTTGTGCCGCTACACCACGACAGGCCTCATTCGTGCTTATTAATTTAGTTTAAAATGCGTAGTTGAGTTACGACACTCATCACGTATTGTCTCGAAAAAAATTGTAGTATGAATTTACCACTTTTAACCAACGTTTAAAAAGGGGGGTTTTATTATATTTGATTTTTTTTTATATATTTTATCAAGATAGCTTTTTCTTTTTAATTTTATTATTATATTGCAATACGCTCGATAGCGAACGTGAATGTAACTATATTAGTCGTGAATAACAGTGATGTTTATGCGTTTACCTGTTTCTATGCATAACTATGTATAACTATTGATTATTGTTAAATCACCAAAGGAATTCTATTCTTTTTAATCTGTATTCGCAAAATCTTGAAGAATGGTATCATGATTTATATTTAAAATTAAATAATTTGATTCCATAAGCGCTGACTTAGTCTTACTATAAAAAAAATGTGTTTTGCCGTCTCCTTTACTTATTTACTACACCACTGTACCACCACGGCCTTATAGGTAGATAGAAATACCCTGAAATGAGCTCAGTTATTCGTTTTTTTTTGTATTATACCTTAAAAAACTGTGTCTACTAGAAAAAAAATATAAAATATTTTATCTATACCAAAATTTAATTTAAAGTTAATTTAAAAGTATTTTTGCTTCCTAAGTGTGGTATAACACTTTAAAAACTGTAAACATTTTTTTTTATCTAATTTGGATTCAAATCCACTACCGTTACGCTCACAATCAGAACCGGTCTTAGTCACAATAGACTCCATAAAGTAATAGACGTTTGAAACAAATGAAAAAAATAATAATAATGTGCCGTCGAAATGAAGGCACTGGAAAGTGCCACGACAAAGGCATACTTAATAAAGATTCTAATGTATCCTTTTTCTTTTTTCTGCTTCACGCCAAGTTTCCAACGTTCCCGAAGGTTCCCACGGTCTGTGCGTATCAGCGCAGTAGAGTATATATATATATATATATATATATATATATATATATATATATATATATATATATATATATATATATATATATATATATATATAAATGTATATAATATATATATATATATATATATATATATATATATATATATATATATATATATATATATATATATATATATATATATATATATACTGCCATGTGTGGGATAGAGCGTGAAGCTGAGTGAGTGAAATGGTAATCAAACCTACAACCATATTCAATAGTGACATAAACTGTGCTATAACGACACGAAATGTCTACTAATCGATTAACGTTAACAAAAAAATGTTATTTATTATAAAATTTTCTTTGAAGTTTTTCTTTTGTCTGGATCTAGATATATTGGGCCAAAGATTGTTTTTTTTTCGGTCTAGATGTTGTTGTACATTCAATTGGCAACAAACCAGCCTTTATTGTAGTATTGTATATTGGTAATGTAATTTCAGTATTTTTCGTATAAAATGTAAAGTTAATTTAATTATACGGCATGTAGTAGGGTAGACGGAGAGTTTCTAGTGTTAACACACTCCGCTCGCCATTTTCAGCTGAATTCTAGAGGCATTGCGTATTAAGAGGCAGAACTCAACCCCGCGCTTTGACTTGACATCATAAAATATTTAATTTTCTGGAGTGAAAATCACAGTTTGTCGCGTTTACAGTCTCTATCTTGTGCAAGACTGTTTTACGGAAATATAAAAATGTATTTTTCCATTTTATATTTCAAATTCTACGGAAACAAAGTTGCTGGCGACAACAAGGTCTAATTTAAAACGGAATGTCTCAATAAAAGAAGTGCCTTTTCATGAGCAAAGATAATAAGAAAATGTCTTAAAGTTCATGATGATTTGTTCCCACGCGAGGAAACAAAGTATTTAATATTTGTAATTTCTTGCTCTGCTCTTAACGAGGTACTAATCAATATCCTATATTTTGAGAATTCAGCCTTTATATATATATATATATATATATATATATATATATATATATATATATATATATATATATATATATATATATATATATATATATATATATATATATATATATATATATATATGTATATATATATATATATATATATATATATATATATATATATATATATATATATATATATATATATATATATATATATATATATATATATATATATATATATGTATATATATATATATATATATATAATATACCAAACAAACTATATATAATAAAGTTACTCGGTATTAGACCGTGACCTTTTTAAATAAACACCATATTTTACCTGCAATTGAATATTACGACAAATTATTCTATAAAGCTCCTTGATTCATCTCAAAAGCTCTGAAACGGAAGTGAATCAGATAAAGCTAAAGACGTTGAATGCTACAGACAGCAAAGGTACTGTATATATATATTTATTTATATATATATAGGTAAATAATTCTATCTTGATGGGTGATAATTAATATTTCATATCGTAGAGTTCTTAGGTAACTGCTCAAATTAAGATTATAGACATAATGGTTGTCAGTTCATTTCCTTGAAATATTTAACATTTCAGTGGAACTTAAATTGTTAAGTATTTAATGTTTTCATTTCTTCGCTCTGGTACAAGGCAAAACGCGGCGTTGAATTCCGCCACTCAACTCGCTATACCTCAAAATTCGGCGGAACGTGGGGAACGGAAGTGGAACGGAGTGTCTTAACACTAGGTTCCCAAGTTCCCTCTGCCTACCCTGCCATGTGCGGGATACAGCGTGAAGCTGAGTAGAGTAGAGTAGTTCATTTCCTTTTTGAGGGCATGTTTATACTCTTCTTTTGTTGATACCTATTGAAATTTATTATTTACAATAATTGAAATGGGAAACGAAACGGAGTGTTTTAACACTTGGTTCTCTGGCTATTCTATATATATAACAGCGAGAAGAAGAATAATTCGATGATTTATAGCGAAATATACTCGTATGTATACGTTTATAGCGTGTAGCTCTTAACGTGGTGGTTTCAAGATCGATTCCCACTCGGGGGAATGAAATATATAAAGTTTATGCATCGTAACTAGCGCTAGTGATTTATAGGAAAGTAGAGAAATATCGTAATTACGGTTATGGAAATGAGATGACTTAACACTAGGATCCCTGGTTCCTTCTGCCTACCTTGATATGTAATGGATATAGTGCGAAGCTAAAAAAATAATTAATTAAATAACTATATACCTACGTTATTTTTTTTTTAAATATATCCTGTAAATATAATACATTAACAAATCACAAGGCCAAAACTGGAAAGTTGGAAGTGTGAATCTGGAAAAAGTGTGTTTTTCACATGTATGTTCACGAATAGGCATAACATTTGCGGTTTTTTGTTCTTGCGCTCGATAATTAAATTCAATCTTATATCACAATATGTTTAACAGAAGAGTGTAACTTATTAAGGAATCATTGATTGGAAATAATTGATTCCTAAAAAAAAAAGGTAAATATTTATTGCCAATTTAATTCCGATCAACTTTGTTATTTAGTCAACATTATAAACATGAATGTCAGTTCATTTAAACTACCTCAAACAATAATCATGAAACTTTGTACATATATTCTTAAAGATATGAGAAAGAACATAATACTACTTAAAAAAAATACAGACAAAAATTTGCTAAAGATTTTTTTTATTATATTAAAAAAATATTCGTATTCAAGCGGGCAAAGCCGCGCGCGTCGTCTAGTATAAGATATTTCTTTAGAGCTATTCGTTCTAGTCACATGTGCTCTATCATGATGTATTTCTGCGATTTCGATGCTATGATTAGATTCATATGAAATTTATGAGCCTTATTTATTTATGTGTATGTATGTATGTATGTATGTATGTATGTATGTATCTATATATATATATATATATATATATATATATATATATATATATATATATATATATATACATATCACGTGGCAGTAGCGCGTCGTTGAGTTCCGCCACTTAACATTCCGCCTCAAATTCGGCGGAAAGTAGGGAACGGAAGTGGAACGGAGTGTCATTACACTAGGTTTAACTTCCGTTCCCTCTGCCTACCCTGCGGATACAGCGTGAAGGTGAAAAAAAAGAAAAAAAAAAAAAAAAAACGTGGCAGTAGGGACTTGGGAACCTAGTGTTCACAAGACCTAAAGCATTCCATCTAGAGTGGCAGAAATAAACGCCGCACAATCACGTATTAATACTGTTTTTCAAAGACCTCGTTTCAAACATACTCGTAAATCAAGTACAGCGGGCAAATGACAGAGTAGGGCAGACGGAACCTTGGGAACCTATTATTGTGACACTCCGTTTTGTTCTCCACGTTTCCCCACGCATTGCGTGTTGCGTGTCGGTACTCCACACCGAGTAGACCTAGAAGTAGCTTTGCCAAAGCGAGTGACGATAATAAATATTTAATTTCTCTCAAGTGGGAATCGAATCCAAAACCTGCCTTAGCAATCACTATGACGTGCCGAAATATTTATATATAAATAGCATTTATATATACAAATGTCAAATTATGAATAAATACATATATAATTTTATTGTATATATATATATATATATATATATATATATATATATATATATATATATATATATATATATATATATATATATATATATATATATATATATATATATATATATATATATATATATATATATATATATATATATATATATATATATATATATATATATATATATATATATATATATATATATATATATATATATATATATATATATATATATATATATATATATATATATATATATATATATATATATATATATATATATATATATATATATTGATGTAGCTTAGACGTCTGGCCGTAAAGAAGGATTTGGTGTTTGAATCTCGTTTATAGGATATTTTTTATGTCTAGACTGATAGCATTAATTTGTGTGTCATATCAAAGTACTTTATAGTTCGTATGGAAAACGGGGAAAGGTTAATTTTAAGTGGTAGGCTTATTGTGGCGCCAGGGCACAATCGTACGAATGTTAATGCGACAGGTTCCCAATGTATCCCGATTATGGTAGGGAAGGCAGAGGGAACTTTGGAACTAAACGTCCGTTCCCCACGAAAGTAGGGAGTTTGACAGAGTTTGACTGAAATGTCAAATTTGAGGCATTGCGTGTTGAGTTACCGTAGCGAAAATCAATTTTTTTCTCAGTGTATTTAACATGTGAAACGACTGATTTAATGTTTCAATTATTTTATGTTTTTTAATTATGATAGTAACTAATCTCGATACTATATAATGACCCATAATAAATGGCGTGGAGCAGCGGAATTCAACGCCGTTAGTATTTGAACAATAATTTTGTTATTATAAAAAAAAGATATTATTTAACTATAAGTAAAAACTAGTGAGGTTTGTCATGGCGCAGCGGCGCCATCGTGGAACTGTAACCGACAGGTTGTGGATTCGATCCCCATTCGAGGAAATGAAATATTTAATATTTTCAATTTAAATATTTAATGTTTTTATTTCTTCGCTCTAGTATAAGACAAAACGCGACGTTGAGTTCTGTCACTCAACAGGCAATGCCTCAAATTCGGCAAAAGTGAGAAACAGAAGTGTTGAACAGAGTGTCTTAGTACTGGGTTCCCAAGTTCCTTCGCCCGCATCAGTTAAACTATTTTAACAGTGAAAACTGTACCTCAACTGTTTAGCAGTTTCTGAGAATAGCACGTAGAAATGTGCAGACAAACAGACAAAAATTAAAAAAAAAAGACTATTTTATCTTACAAGGGACGTTGATTAGTATATAGGCCTCCCAAATATTACAATAATATACATCACCTATATGATTTTTTAATATACCGTCCACGTGCAAACAGTGACTCTCCAATTTTCGGAAAAAAAGCGTGTCTTTTCATTGTATTATAGTTATAAAATTATTTATAATCGTGTTTTCACTGAAAGGGCCAATAATTTAAACATTCTGTATTTAAACAAACTAAAATTGACCATACATATCCCTAAGCAGATTACTATCACGCCCAAAGCCATACATTTAAATTTAAAGTAAACTCATTATAACGTAAGCCATTAAAAAATTCTGAGCCTATAATCTAGTTAGCTTAAACAACAATGAAACCCGCAAATTCTGAATAAAGGGTCTAAAATACCCCACGGATGAATTCATTTCATTGTTCAAAACTCATTAGTTGAGTACAATGGAAGATAGTGTAAAGATTGTTGCAGTCTAAAGACTGAATCGTCTTGGATAGTAAGTGATAGTTATGTAGACGTATGTATCGTATTTATGTTGATTGACGTAACTTAACGCTGCGTGTTGTCATATTTTTACTAGTAAAGATTACATACAGTGTTATATACACTGTATTAGGTGTATGTAACGTTTGTTAAAACTTTAGGGAATCTAAGGTTAACTTAACTTAAGATAAACTATACGCAGTTTGCAGTATATATATATATATATATATATATATATATATATATATATATATATATATATATATATATATATATATATATATATATATATATATATATATATATATATATATATATATATATATATATATATATATATATATATATATATATATATATATATATATATATATATATATATATATATATATATATATATATATATATATATATATATATATATATATTTTGAGGAATCAGAAGTGTTATTTATAAAAGAAGAGACATTTCAGGATGGATTACAAGCGATTTATTACAATGTTTACTTTACTGACAATATTTCTCTAACTTGACTGACAATGATTCTCTATAATAAGTTAACAATGAGGCAAATTACATAATCAAGTTTAACTAAACAATCGTTACTGTCTTTAACCAAAGTTAAACAATATCAAAGTTAAATAATATGGAACGAACTCACAGTATCAACGCCAACCGCCCTTACGCACGATAACCACCCTGCAAACAGCCCCGAACCCGACTATACGCTAGCTTTTATGTATGTGTACGGTGGCGGTGGGTGTTGGTACTCTTCTAACATTAGGTACTCTTCTAACACTCTGCTCGCACGCAGAACATTCCGCTTACACGGCCTCTCTTGACACTGCACCGTCCTCGGCTGCATTGAAGATTTCTGCTGTTGGAGTTTGCCTGCGTCGCCTGAGTGACACGAAACAGGAACCGCAGAGGCTTGAAGGCTTCATCTGGTGGAGTTTGCCTGCGTCGCCCGAGTGACACGAAACAGCAACCGCAGAGGCTTGAAGACTTCCTCTGGTGGAGTTTGCCTGCTTCGCCCGAGTGACACGAAACAGCAACCGCAGAGGCTTGAAGACTTCATCTGGTGGAGTTTGCCTGCGTCGCCCGAGTGACACGAAACAGCAACCGCAGAGGCTTGAAGGCTTCATCTGGTGGAGTTTGCCTGCTTCGCCCGAGTGACACGAAACAGTACATAGAGTCCCGCAGCCAGTTTTCATCAGATCTAAATAACAAAATAGTCGTTAATTATGCACGACAACAAACAATGTTGCCTATTCTATCATTCCTCACGCAAACAAGGCCCTCATACAAAAATAATCTTTCGTAACAGAAATAAAACACTCCACTTTCGAGAGCAATCAATCATCATCTTACAAAAGTCTCACTCAAACTCATACTTGAACTTGCAAGCTCCTACATTAATAACGTGAACCAGAATTATGTGTGATGCGTGTAAAACCACGTGTTTATGGGTAATATACGCCTCACGCCTATTATACAGGACTGCGATACAAAACAGGACTGCACCTCACGCACGCCCTACACACGGGACTGTGCTACATAACATGACTACGCCTCACGCACGCCCAACACACGGGACTGTGCTACATAATATTACGACGCCTCACGCACGCCCAACACACGGGACTGTGCTACATAACAGGACTACGCCTCACGCACGCCCAACACACGGGACTGTGCTACATAACAGGACTACGCCTCACGCACGCCCAACACACGGGACTGTGCTAAATAACAGGACTTCGCCTCACGCACGCCCAACACACGGGTTTGTGCTAAATAACAGGACTTCGCCTCACGCACGCCCTACACACGGGTCTGTGCTACATAACAAAACTGCATCTCAGAAGCATGTCTGCAGCAAGCAAGCGTGCCGTCACAGCAGCACGGTACGCGCCTTCAACACGCCTGCAGCACGTCGCAGCAGGAGCGCACCTGCATCGCGCCTCAGGAGCGCGCCTGCGTCGCGCCTCAGGAGGGCGCCTGCATCGCGCCTCAGAAGCGCGCCTGCATCGCGCCTTAGGAAGGCGCCTGCTTCGCGCCTCAGGAGCGCGCCTGCGTCGCGCCTCACGAAGGCGTCTGCATCGCGTTCCACGAACGCACCGTCACAGCCACACGCCTCAGGAGCGCGCCCACCGCTCGTTCCTCGAGCGCACCTTCGCAGCAGCACGCCTTAGGAGCGCGCTTACCGCTCGTTCTTCGAGCGCACCTTCGCAGCAGCACGCCTCAGGAGCGCGCCTGCCGCTCGTTCCGCGAACACGCCTTCGCAGCAGCACGCCTCTGGAGCGCGCCTGCCGCTCGTTCCGCGAACGCGCCTTCGCAGCAGCACACCTCAGGAGCGCGCCTGCCGCTCGTTCCGCGAACGCGCCTTCGCAGCAGCACGCCTCAGGAGCGCGCCTGCCGCTCGTTCCGCGAACACGCCTTCGCAGCAGCACGCCTCAGTAACGCGCCTACCGCTCGTTCCTCGTGCGCACCGTCGCAGCAGCACGCTTCAGGAGCGCGCCTGCCGCTCGTTCCGCGAACACGCCTTCGCAGCAGCACGACTCAGCAGCGCGCCTACCGCTCGTTCCGCGAACACGCCATCGCAGCAGCACGCCTCAGCAGCGCGCCTACCGCTCGTTCCTCGTGCGCGCCGTCGCAGCAGCACGCTTCAGGAGCGCGCCTGCCGCTCGTTCCGCGAACGCGCCATCGCAGCAGCACGCCTCAGCAGCGCGCCTGCCGCTCGTTCCGCGAACTCGCCATCGCAGCAGCACGCCTCAGCAGCGCGCCTGCCGCTCGTTCCGCGAACGCGCCTTCGCAGCAGCACGCCTCAGGGGCGCGCTTACAGCGCGTTTCACGAACACGCCGTCACGGCCGCACGCGTCGAAAGCGCTCCGTCGAAGAACCTCGTTCACAGCATAGCCGTGGCCCACAGCTTACATCTAAGTCAATTGCGCTGCGACTGTAATGTTAAAAGAAATATAATAAATAATCGCTCGCAAAGAAGGCAGCGCAGCTCTCAGGATACAATTCTCCTTTCAGCAAAGGACGTAACTTCTTTGCTCTTGACGCAACTTCAGTTGTCTTGCCTCTGGCTCCACTTAATAATTTCAGCTCATAGCGGTCACTTACTTTCACGACGCGATTGGTATATGACCACCAAAATCGAGCTTTCTTGAGGACTTTGACTTTGCCATAGGTACGATCACTACAAGATCACAGATTCCTTTTAAAGAACAATTTGTCTGCTTTCGCAAAACAGAAAATTGTTTGCTATTGCCGATGAGATTAGGTATGCATTGAAAGCACCGCCGTGTATATCTTGGGTTACGGCAGTATTTATATCGCTATTCATTTATTTATTTATTTATTTATTTATTTTTTCGCTCGACCATTCCTTACACAAGTTACGTTTATGACGACTTTTTACTGATATTTTGGGTTTCAAAACGAGATTTTATAAAACAATCCTCCTCTTTGTGTCCTGTTTTCTTACAAAGGGAACAAGTAGACCTAAGGTCATTACCGCCATGGTCCGTGAAGTTACGGCTCTTGGTACATTTGTCCCGCAGATGTCCGAGTTGGCCGCTAATAAAACATGTGATTGGCTTTACCGGAGCCGTCAGGGTTACGTTTTTTTTTATCGCTAGACCAAGAAGTCTGTTTGTCGTAATTACGGTCATTAATTTTATGGGACTTTTTAACATACGTGGATAAAGGTGAACCGTTGCGCGAACTTGTATGTCACCTACACCATGGACGATTTGAATCATGAGTTCTTCACTTAGGCCTTTAATAATTCGTAATCGTAGTAAAGAACGACGTGCATAATCTGCGTACGATAAATAACTATCTGACGTGGTATTTAAAACCTCTCGAAGAATTTGTACGTAATTAATCTTTTAAGGGCACAGGTACTTAAATTCTTTTACAAAATTAGACCACGAACGATCTTGAGTGCTCCATTCGTTAAGCCAAGTTTTTGCGCTCTTAAGCATTGAGTGACACGGGAAAAACACTCGAACTTGTCCCAGTGCTTTACACGCCTAGCTCTCTCCACTTCATTACACCATACTTCAACGTTATTTATGGCCGGGTCAAAATTTGGTACAAAGTAATTGCCAGATTTACCCCTGGCTAGAAAATTTAATGCGTCGACAAGTGTTTGTGTCGTAGAATTATTATTTTTATGAAATGAAGGAGTATTGTCCCGAATAAACGATGACATCTGAGTACTGGCCGCGTTTGTCTCTATAGCCGTTAGACTTGACATAATCGAACCTAACGTGTTTTTTTTTTATAGTTTTATCGTCGGAGTAGGTCCTTGATTCACGGTCGTGATCGGATTGGCGTGAATTAAGAAGTGAAGTTAGATCTTGATCTTTTGCGCGACTCGCATGTTCGCGGCTACGTGAATAAGTAAAACAATCGCTATGATGCGATCGCAAATAATGTCTACACTGCCGCGGACTTTCATTATTTTGATTACGACAAACTAACAAGCAACGCGGCGTTCTGGCTGACCGTTGACGCGACGCACGCGGCATTTTAATAAGAAAATTAAGGAAAGACAAAAAGAAATAGTGAAAAGAAAATTGCGACCGACTTCTACCCTTTTTCCGACACGCGATACGGCGGTAACTACTGCCAACTTGCTTGCACCAAACTAATGTGCGTAATATTTTAGAAGGAAAAAAAAAATACGATTTTTTTTTTTTTACTTAATAGAAATCTAATAGTGGGCAATAAATCCTATCCCACTTCTGATTTTAGGAATCAGAAGTGTTATTTATAAAAGAAGAGACATTTCAGGATGGATTACAAGCGATTTATTACAATGTTTACTTTACTGACAATATTTCTCTAACTTGACTGACAATGATTCTCTATAATAAGTTAACAATGAGGCAAATTACATAATCAAGTTTAACTAAACAATCGTTACTGTCTTTAACCAAAGTTAAACAATATCAAAGTTAAATAATATGGAACGAACTCACAGTATCAACGCCAACCGCCCTTACGCACGATAACCACCCTGCAAACAGCCCCGAACCCGACTATACGCTAGCTTTTATGTATGTGTACGGTGGCGGTGGGTGTTGGTACTCTTCTAACATTAGGTACTCTTCTAACACTCTGCTCGCACGCAGAACATTCCGCTTACAATATCTACTAATATATACACGTTATTTGAGGCCTGTCGTGGCGCAGCGGCACAAGCGTGTGACTGTAACCGATAGGTTCTGGGTTCGATCCCCAGTCGAGGAAATGAAATATTTAATATTTTTAATTTAAATATTTAATGTTTCATTTCTTCGTTCTGGTAATAAGGCAAAGCGCGGCGTTGAGTTCCGCCACTCAACACGCAATGCCTCAAATTCGGCGGAAAGTGGGGAACGGAAGTGGAACGGAGTGTCATAACACTAGGTTTCACTTCCGTTCCCTCTGCCTGCCCTGCCTAGTGCGGGATACAGCGTGAAGCTGAAAAAAAAAAAAAATAAATAAATAAAATATATATATATATATATATATATATATATATATATATATATATATATATATATATATATATATATATATATATATATATATATATATATATATATATATATATATATATATATATATATATATATATATATATATATATATATATATATATATATATATATATATATATATATATATATATATATATATATATATATATATAAAGAATACAACTACACTTTAAATGTAGGATTAGAATCTTGTATAGAAACGTTTCATTTCATGTGTGTTGATACGTTGTACTCGATGGTGGAGCTTAACACTGTTCAACCAGAGGAAGAAAACAAAAACAAATATAAAAGTATATCATTGTAATAAATGCGACAATTTCATCGCAATTCTATTCCCCTCTAAGACTTATTTGACGTTTGGCGAGTGGCCAATATAAAATCGGGCCGATTTTATTGGCACTGTTTTCAGCAAAATTATAGACCATGGATATTTGTCACTGCGGAGCTGAAACGATTATTATTTATATTGAAAAATTTTTATTTAATGATGTGTCGGTATGTGTTTGTTTGAAATTTTGTGTTAATACGAATTATATGTGTGTGTTTTTGTTGTTTTTCCCAATGTGTTAATTATATTTAGCTAACTAAGCCTTAGGCGTAAGTTTAGTACAGACCTGTAATATTTCTGTTTAATCTAGTGATTAATTAAAAAATAATAACAATGTCTATAGTTATCTTAAATTGAGTAAAACGAATGTATAAAACATTTTTAATATACATTTTATTATACATAATAAAAATATTAACATTTACGTCCGGAATTTCCACTTTATCTGTATGTGAAACGACTGATTCAGTATTTTTATTATGTTGTGACAGACTAACTTACAACCACACCATCACAAGGTGATATTTTAAAATGATTTATTTTAAAATATCAGTTCCATGTATAGTTTTAATTATAATATTATCAAAATTTCTCTCGTTCTCTCTCTCCAAAGCGCAGCGATGAGTTCCGCCACTCAAACGTAACATTTCAAATTTGACAGAGTGTCGAACACAACGGAGTGATTTACCATGTGCGGGTTGACAAAGAAAATTTAGTGTTAAGACACTTAGTTCTTCATCACTAACTAAACAAATATAGCAAAAAAAACACACAAAACGATATATTTTATCAAAAAAAAAATATTCAAAAACGTCTATTTTATACAGATACTCCATGGCTTTCACAATTCTTGTTTGATCTGAACGTAATTAAAATTGGGTGGATATTACCTGGAATGGCTTTAAGATATTTGGTTTAACCCTCGTTTTCATTTGAATCGTCAAATGAATTTAATACTTCACTTTTGTAATTGTAGTGAACTATAGCTATAGATACTTTAAGTGAGAACTGATTTAAATCCTTTTGTTACGGTGTGATTTGGTCGTAGAAATTAGATTCTATAATGGAATAGTTTTTGTATGTATACGTAATAGTCGTATTCTACTCAACGTATTCCGCACATGGCAGGGTTGACAGAGGAACCTTAGGAACTTAGTGTTAAGACACTCCGTTTCACATCCGTTTTCCACTTTCTGCCAAATATGAGGCATTGCATGTTGAGTGGCGAAACGCAACGCCGCGTTTTGCCTTTTACCAGACCGAAGGAATGAAAATATTAAATATTTAAATTGAAAATATCAAATAGTACATTTCCTCGAGTGGGGATCGAGCCTGTCGGTTACAGTCACACGCTTGTGCCGCGCCACGACAAGCCTCATGGTTGTTCGTGAGATTTTGAATCATAATAAGTTAGGTCTCGAAATACAATACGCAATGTATCTTAAATTCTTATGCCATGTGATTCCGGCTTAGAATAGGATCACCCTGGTATGATGGTGTCGTAAGAAATGACTAAAGTACGTGTGGGAGAGTCACGTTGTCAGTAATGGCAACACGCATGGGCAGACTCGACCGGTCCATTACCACCCCCGGCATTTAAAACCGGCGTTAAGTAGTGGCTTCGGCTACTGCATTTCGCATTGGGTAGTGCCGGGACCTGGTGCACATACACTTTAAAGACGGGCAACGCTCTTGTAGCTCCTCTGGTGCTACACGGGGCCGTGGGCGACGGTGATCATTTACCATCAGGTGACCCGTACGCTCGTTTCGGGTGGTGGTGGTGGTGTAAAATATCTTAACGCAAGGTTGCTTTTCCTACACTATATCCTGCACATGGCAAGGTAGGCAGTTAGAATTTGGGAACCTAGTGTTAAGACTCCGTTAGTTCCCTACTTTCTGTCGAATTTGAGGCATTGCGTGTTGAATGGCGGAACTCAACGCCGAGCTCTGCTTTTTTACCAAAGCAAAGAAATGTAAATATTAAACATTGCTCTTAAAAAAACACTTCTTTGAGTGTAGATTGAACCCACAACCTGGCGTTTACGTTCCTGTCTTTCACACGGCCACGCATGTCCTTTTCAGTCACAGCCCTACCCTAATATAGTGGGAGACTACAAAAAAATATTGCAGTAATATGTTTCTAGTTACATTCAGTTAAGTACATTTTTTAGCTTCACGCTGTATCCCGCTGATAGTAGTCTACGCGCAGTGAATCTGGGAACCTAATGTTAAGAGGACCCCTTTTTCAGTAAGAATTTATGTTCCCTATTTTAACCTGATTGTTTTAGGCATTGCGTGTTAACAGGGCCTCATGGCTGCGTTTTGCTTTGTTACTAGAGCTAGACAAAACAAAGCATTAATTATTTTATCTCACTATAACACAAACTATATTAATTTATTCCCCCGAATTGGAATCGAACCCACAACCTCAATTACTATCGTATACATTAAATTCATGGTGTATAATTTGCATTTACATATAAATGATTAAAGTACACATATTATTTAAACATATATTTAATTTTATTTGAGTGTCAATTTTTCACGGCAAGACAAACGGTTTAATGTTGACTCATTAGCGCGTACAGAGATGTACTCCATCGAGCTTTATATTGAAATTTATATATATATATATATATATATATATATATATATATATATATATATATATATATATATATATATATATATATATATATATATATATATATATATATATATATATACATACATATAAGTATATAAGTGTATGTTAGAAGTAATCGTATATATTTTGTTTCGTATGTATCATCGCGCGCATGTCAGAGTAGGTAGATGGAACTTAAGAACCCAGTCTTGAGATACTCCGTTCCGTTCCTTATTGTCTGCCAAACTTGAAGCTTTAACTGTTGAGTGGCGGAACCTAATGCTGTTTGCTTTGTTACCAGAGTGAACGAAAATATGAAATATGTAATTTAAAAATATTAAACAGTACATCTTTTTTAGTGAGGTTTGAACTCACAGCCGTTAGAGCTAGGAAATCAAAATAATTTATTGTATCGAGTGAATATCGATTTTACAAATGCTTATAGTAAAATGATGTGTCGTCGCGCTACTAATAACTTTTAAAAGATTAGATCTAATTTTAATAATAAATAATAATCTCTCTCAGCTTCACGCTGTATCTCACATATGGCAGAGTAGTCAAAGGGAATTTGTAGCATTGTATGTGGATTCCATTCCGTTCCCCACTTTCCACCAAATTTGAGATATTGCATGTTGAGTGGCGGAACTTAACTCCGCGCAAATGAAAACATTATCCGAAGAAATGAAAATATTAAATATTTAATATGAAAATATTATATATTTCATTTCCTCGACTGGGGATCGAATCCACAACCTATCGTATTACAGGCCTCAAATAATCATAATAATAATAAATTCTCTCTACCACAGGGGTTATACCTTATACATTTGCAACAAAGCCTTAACATGCTTCATATGCCACCTTTTACATATCATCTTTTACAGAAGGCAGTAATCTCACATACATGCGGAATAGTCTATAGGTTTTTGTGTCAAATTTGAATCCTGTATTCTTTAAATCAGTAATATTTTTCAATTTTATTTCACCAAAACTGATTTCTTTACCTTGGCCCGAGCTAAATTATTCATGACCTTCATCCGTGAAGAGATTTTAAAATAATAAAAAAAGAAACAATAATAATGAAAAAAAAAAATTTTTAAAAATATTACCAATTCCGTCCCTGCGTTGACACGCTTCATTACCAATACGTTCGGTTCAGTAGTGTAAAAATGTTCCCACTATATATTTTGTGTTTCTGTTTTTTAAAATAACTTTGTACGCTTTTTACGTTTTATCGTGTATTTGTACAATAATATCGATGTAACGTTGCGAGAATGAAAGAGATATGAATGTTAAACAACATTTTATGTCAATATTGTATTTAACGAATTTCTCTCGTAACGTGTTATTTTCGTTTCTACGTTCTGGTGGGTTTAAGACATTGTGTGACGTTAAGTTACGCCACGTAACTCACAATTTCTCGACAATTTGGTGGGAAATAGAGAAAGCGTTGCCTACCTTGTTACATGTGCGAAATTAAAAAAAAACTAAGTTGCGACTTTTATCTTTTTTTGTAAAATAAATAAGCTTTAAATGTCTCAGAACTTATAAAAGCTTTAAAAAACACCTAAAATATCTTAAATGCATAATAATAGATGAACTTTGACCTACCACTCCCAAATTCTCTTTTCACCTTCACTCTGTATCCTGCATATGGTAGGGCAGGCGCAGGTAACTTGGGAACTTGTATTAGTGGACTTCGTTCCCACTAAGACCCTTCCATTCTCCACTTTATGAAATTAGGGTATTGTGTAAGTTAGTAGTGGAATTCAATCTACATATTATTTTTTTTGGAAAATTCTAAGCGTGGCGCAGCGACACATGCGTGTGACTGTAACCGACAGGTTGTATGTTCGATCCCCACTCGAGAAAATGAAATATTTAATATTTAAATATTTAATGTTTTCACTCTGGTACAAGGCAAAACGCGGCGTTGAGTTTCGCCACTCAACTCGCAATGCCTCAAATTCTGCAGAAAATGGGGAACGAAGTGGAACGGAGTGTCTTAACACTAGGTTCCCAAGTTCCCTCTGCCTACCCTGCCATGTGCGAGATACAGCGTTAAGCTGAGACTACGAGAAGTGGGGATCGAACCCACATTCATTAAGTCTCACGTTTGTATTGCGCCGTGTCATGTCTCAAGCAAAAACCTGACAACCAGAAATCGAAATCCATACTATCTGAATACAGATCACACACACACAGTCTCAGAGATATCAGTAGAACTCCAACAACTACAGTGCTTAATGGCACTGGAATTAGTTTTCAGTAGTTTTCTGACAGGTTATAAATGACTTCTGTCTATAAAGTCCCCGAGGTAGCCGAGGTGGCTTTCTCATTTATATATTTAAATGCGATAAGATGTTTATTTTCTGCGAAAGTTCCTTAGTTACGTTAAGGAAGATAAATAAATTTTCTGATGACGTTAATTGTTTATTTTTTGGAAGATCTGGGAGATTTTATGGATTGGAAATGTTTTAATAAGTTTAATGTATGAAACAATTAATTTAAATTTATTATAATAAATATATTCTTTTTTTTTTCTTTTTATTTTCTAACTTATCTTATCTCGTAAGGTAGGAAGCGAAAGTCTAGAGCTAAGACACTTCATTATGCTCTGGTTGGCAATAAACCTATCGTGGCACAGGAGCACAAGTGCGTGACTGTTAAGCGACAAGTTATAGGTTCTATCCTCACGAAGAAAAGTGAAATATTTAGTATTCTCAAATGAAATATTCAATGATTTCATTTCTTGTGTCTAAAAGGTAACAACGCAAAGCCTCAAGATTGGCGGAAAGTGAGGAACGAAACAGGGTTCCCTTAATACTAGGTTCCCAAGTTCCCTCTGCTTAAAAACCTTCTCATGTGTGTTCTTCTCATTAAATATGTGTATAACTCGTTGATACTTAAATTAATAAATCAATCATTAATTTCTTACAATTTATCTTTAGATAGATATTTTAATCAATTTATCTTTAAAAATATATAAAGATAAATATAATAAAATAATTATTATATAAATAACTTGAAAGGCAACGGCATTAAATATAACCGAGAGTGTTAATTTCCCGCGAATTTATTGTCCTCCGATCGTGAATATATTAGGGAGTAAAAGTGCTCTGATTTATAACTGAAACGCGTAATATAGTATAAGAGTCGATTGCTTTGATTATTATTTCTTTTTATATTAATAGTAAAATATTACACAAATTTATTTAATTTATTAGGTCAGACAATCTGTTTGTCAGTTGCCCATTTTGGAAATATTGGGTGATAAAGTGAAGTGTTCTAGATGATTGTGTTAAGGTAAACGAAGATAAATTAACTAATAAGCAAACAAAATTTTTAATCAAATGTAACAATGCTTTTTTTTGATATCTTCACGCTGTATCACGATCATTGCAGTGTAGGCAGAGGGAACTTGAGAACCTAATATTAAGACACTCCGTTTCACTTCCGTTCCCCATTCTCCGCTGAATTTGAGGCATTTTGTGTTGAATGGCCGATCTCAACGCCGTGCTTCGACTTGTAACGAAAGCGAAGAAATGAAAACATTAAATACTTAATTGGAAAATATTAAACATTTCATTTCCTCGAGTGGAGATCAAACACACAACCTGTCGTTTACAGTCACTCGCCTGTGTCGTAGCGCCACAACAAGTTTCAAATAATAATTCTCCACATTGGCAAAGTACTAGTAGCTCTTAACCATTATACCGATTTTCATAAAACATAGCTAAAACCAACCGTGGCTTACAATTTAAAACAATTATTCTCAAATCGGTCATTAATTCAATTTTCATAGTCAAACTTATGACACATCTCTTTTGTGTATTGATACAATAGTAATAATAGTAATTTTTACTCATTGGATTAAAAAGTACAAGTTCATATGATCATAAACTTTAGAATAATCAGTCATATGATATTACTCTACAAAATGTGACGCAAAAGGACTCTTCAATATGATTTGTTCTTAAACACTTGCACAGCTTAAGGTTTTCAGACAGGGAGGGCTGTTAATGCACAATTTTCAATATATATACATATATATATATATATATATATATATATATATATATATATATATATATATATATATATATATATATATATATATATATATATATATATATATATATATATATATATATATATATATATATATATAAAGCCAGGAAACAGAGTGCATTAACATTAAGCTGTCTCTCCCTACCCCGCTAAATGAGGCGTACAGTGTGAACCAATAAAAATTACCACTTACAATTATCGCGTACGTTAAATCCAGTTACTTTTACTACGCTTGAAACATTATTATGTAAAATAGATTAACTCGTAACCTTCCCAGTCAGTGAACACGTTAGTAAATACTAATTGCATTTGAAATTAGGTATTAAATTGACAGATATTATAGTCTAAACATTGTGGTTTTGTGACCTATTTCGCGTTCATGTAATTTATTAACGGTATTCCGGTGTAGTAGTTTCCGATTTTAAATCTGTTAATTAGATTTTCTCTTTAGAAAAAAATAGTAGGGATTTTGCGACGTAGCGGTTAAACATATAATTGTAAATGCGATGGTTATGGATGAAGTTCTTACTCAATGAGTGTATTCTTTTCTTGAAGCGGTTTTGTAACAAAACACGTTGAGTTTCGCCACTCATTACGCGGCGTCTGGAAAATAGAATATGGTTTATCTTAAAGCAAGTTTTCTTAACCTATTCTATTTTCATGATACAGCCTGAAGCTAAATATATAATAAAATAAGATATTTCATATATCTTTGTTTATTTGGTAACGAAAATAAATAAATTAACATAGAAAATCTAATCGTAGATATTTTTTTTTTCCATTTTCTTAATTCATTTTTATGTTAAGTATTAAAGAAAGATTGTAGTGCCGCAGTGGGATAAGTCATAAGCTCAATTGTCACTTGGAAGAATAAATATATTTAAATTATCCTCTTTTCCCCGCTCTGGTATAAAATGAGCACCGTTAACTCAATAATCAACATGCAATATCTTGAAAATAGACTCATAAAATGAGTGAATATTCTTTTTATATTAGATTCCTTTTATCTTTCCTGCCAAGCAGAGCGTAAAAGGCGTATTCCAAAAAGCGTGTTTCATATGTTTATAATAATATTAAACATTCCTCAAGACAATTCCATACGTCACCTCTTAGACTATAACCGGGGCTATCCGGTTGGAAGCAGTTTTATCCGGCAGACGTTCCACAACAAAATGGCGGCGTAATTTAGATTGTTGGTAGCGAGCCGCAACTCGATTTCGGTTGCCTTTTGCCTGGTTAATGGTGTTTGCTGTATAAAGGTGAGGTTTTAAGATATATTCCTAAAGCTTTTACGTATTAACTGACTGATAGGTATTATATTATTTCTCTTTCTTTTTTTTTTCAGATTCACGCTGTATCCCGCGCATAGCAGGGTAGGCAGAGGGAACTTGGGAACCTAGTGTTAAGAAATTATGTTTCCCTGAGAAGACATTTTCGTCTCATTTTCCTCTGAATTTGAGCCGGATGGAATGTCTTCAAAGATTTTATCGTTTCCTCGAGCGGGGATCAAACCCACAAGCTGTCATGTTTGATTTAGGTCTCACTTTTTATTTGCCTAGTTTAATAAAGTTGTGAATTCAAGTTAAGAAAATTCTATTTGACGTACAATCTTAATAGTCTATTATTTTTTTTCCATTTATAATTTTGTCAACATGGTGAATCATGAAGCATCGCTAGATGCTCAACACCTTTATTTATCTCTACTGAGTAATATAATGAAACGGCCTGTCGTGGCACAGGGATGTGATTATTAGCGCGACAGATGATGGGTTCGATTCGCACTTGAAGAAACGAAATACATAATACATTGTTAAACGCAGCGTTGAGTTCCGCCACCTCAATGCGCCGGAAAGTACGGAACTGAAATCTTTATGTGACCGGGAGCAAGGAGTGTCTTAACACTAGATTCCCAAGTTCCTTATACAGCTATGAACTACACAATAATTTCCCCAAATAGGATCGAATTGAAAACCATCGTCAAATTTTCAAATTATTTGTGAAATGTAGCATTAATATTTTGAAATTCAAACAAAAAACTTTGAACTTTACCCTTTACGTACTGTAGAGGTCGAAATGGTTGTCTAAAGACTGATCCTAAAATAAACAAGAATTTTAGGTGAGTGATATATTTGTAGACTTGTTTTTCTTGATAAAACTAAATAAAAATAATTTATTTATTGTTTGTATACATAGAAGGATTATGGGTTCTAAATTAAATATTTAATATTTTCAGTACTTCACTCTGGTAACAAGGCGAAATGCGGTGTTAAGTTTCGC
Source organism: Eueides isabella (assembly GCA_019049475.1). Taxonomy (NCBI): domain Eukaryota; kingdom Metazoa; phylum Arthropoda; class Insecta; order Lepidoptera; family Nymphalidae; genus Eueides; species Eueides isabella. The sequence goes on along the minus strand of CM032409.1, from coordinate 2,126,579 downwards.
CACTCGACGTTTCTTGATTTGAATCGAGTATCTTTACACTAATGTGGGATGCAGCGTAAAGCTAAAAATAGCAGCATTAATTTATAACTAATCATAGAAAATATAAATCATAATATTTGTATTGAAAATGTTAAAAACATTTGTACAATTAAAAACATGTCGCGTTACGAAATACGATCTTCAATCAAAAGATAATAATAATAATATAATATATTTTTATTTTCAATGAGTTTTTACATGACCATAAAAACTGAATTTGGTAATAACTGCATTAGTATGAAATTATATCGCACTTATTAACAATCCCTAAGCGTCGTTTCATATAGTAATGTACACTCTCTCTCACTCGCTCAGCTTCACTCTGTATCCCGCACATCCCGCGGCAAAGTAGGCAGAGGGAACTTGGGAACCTAGTGTTAAGATACTCCGTTCTCCACTTTGTTTCCAAAAGAATGAAAAAATATAAAATAATGATTATGAAGTAAGTATTTAAAATTAAATTATGTAAATTAATTGTTAATTATTCACATTGATATATTAAAGGATATGATTAATAATATTCATTATATTAATTGTTATGTACAATATACGACTTATATAACAATATTTTCGGTTGAAAGAAGCTGTGCGATGTGCTTCGATTTGACAGATTTTTATAAAATCTGCATTTTTTGTAAACGGGATACGGCTACGTTTTTTTTGTTTCGTATACGGGGAGGCCTAGTATGAATATATTTCTTCCAGGTCGATTTTTTGTCAATAATGACCCCTACATACTTTACAGGGGAAGATCGAATTAATCTATTACAAATATTACAACGCTTACCAAAGTAAGGAGCATCTGTGACCAAATATTATAAACAGAATTTTTTCAACATTTAATTAAGGTGATGTTAGAAGAGGTTTCTTCAATTCATTATTATTGACACAGCTTGTTCCATTACCATGTATAATTAAGGCAGTATCACTTGTATATGAAATAATTTTGCAGTTTGGTATTTTGTGATGGCAGAGTTCATTCATATAAATTAAAAAAAAAGAAAAGGTCCCAATACACTGCCTTGGAGTACTCTAAATGAAAGATTGGTCTCGTCACTTAAATGATTATTAATCTTAACTGTTTGTGTTCTTTAAGACAAATAGTTTTTAAAAAGATGCAAGGTAATTCCCCGAATGCCAATATTCCAGTTCTGTAAGCAGAAAAAGCAGCGAAACAGTATCAAAGGCTTTAGAAATATCCAGAAATGTACCTAGATGATATGTACCTAGTCTTCTTTTTTCTGTCAACGCATTGCATTGCACTGCCTATCAAACTCATCGGTAGATCCTCTGTTCTGATATTCCAGATCTAAAGTTATTTGGTTTGATGCAAATAAGTCAAATTTATCTTAATAAGACACCAGTCAGTTTTCCTTTAGGATCTTAGAAAGAGTAATAAGAACTGATGTGGGTGAACCATAGTTACTAACGGTTTCTTTATAACCCTTTTAGCTTTTATGATCACAAACTTAAATTATAGAGAGAGTAAGAATGTCTACTGTAGTTCTAATAATAGACGAAGCTATACCGTCCCACCCCAGTGCACTTTGCCTATTGATATTGCTGATTAAGGATCTTATTTCTGAGTAGTCCGTTCCATTTAACATCACTGAATTAGGCGTTATTAGGAAACTATGTAGAGGAAATATTTCTGAGTAACATCTTTAAAGTGAGCAGCGGATGCAAATTGATTAAACGTACAACGTAATACATATAGCTTACGCTTATGTTTTGGTAGCAAGGCAAACCGCGGTGTTAAGTTACGCCACTTAACACGTAAAGCGTTAAGAATTCTACTCATATTCTACATATATTCTTGTAGGTCGCGACTGTAAAAGCGATGATTGTGTATTGAATTTAACTGGGACAGCAACTAATCTCTGAGACTTTACAACTGTCGAGCCGACAAACAGCAGGGTTAAGTTAGTATTGTGTCAAAATGGAACCATGCACAGGGAACCTAACTTAAACTAAGTTCCTTTTACGTATACGTGCTATGCGAAAAAGCTTGAGGCTGCTGTAATTATTTTATCAATATTTTTAGTAAAACAATATAAAATTAATTGATGAAGCGTTACATTTTAATTAATACCTACAACGTGAGTTTTAACTTTTAAAATACAATGTTCGCATCATTTATTTAAATCAGAGAGAGTGTTTATTGAATTTTGGAACTCAACAACTCGTAGTGATGAAGAAGAAAATAAAACTCTAGTGGTATGACACTCTGTTCCCATTAAGACATTTCCGTTCCCCAATTTCCGCTGAGTTACCAGAGCGCCTTTTCTCGAATGGGGAACTCAACCACGACCAGTTATGTTTACAGTCACACGCTTGTGCCCCTGCGGCACAGTACGCCTTATATTTTGTGACCAATACCAATATTTATGCATTGCATGATAACTACTACATTGTACAGCCAAGAAAATAAATATAAATAGTTCCATATCAATATACTATGATTATGAATAAGAAAAATAGTACCACCATTTTACAATAGGGGAAAATACCACTTATTCGGGAAGTGAGTGTCTTAACGACTAATGATAGAGCGTTAACTAATCGAAATTGCATACTATCTCTATATAGATATGTAACACGTTTGAAGTTGAGAAACTCAGAAAAGTGCCTGGGCATTACGACACAAGTGCATAAGCAATTCACAGGTTCCCTTGTGGGGAACCTTTAAGTTATGGGTTAATGCTGACTTCCATTGTCCGAGACTTTGTTAAACAGCAAAATTACGATAAAACACATATGTATGTAAAATTGTGTGAAAAACTTTTGAATTCAGCGGATTTGCGGTTAAATTTTAGTTACTGCTATTGGAATTTTGTTCTGTAACTATCATATTGAGAGATAATCAATTTGTATTTAACTAAATTTTAATTAGATATTTAAAAAAAAAAAGTTTAGGGGACTGTGTTAAGAAACTTATTCCATCTCTTATTACAAATTCAGACAGTGTGTGTAGCTCAACACCGCCGCGCTTCTTACTAGGTACTTTCACTAATATGAAAAAAAAAAAACATGTGATAAAGAAATTAAAATCGTTATATAACAAACAAATATATTATTGTTTCAATAATAAAATTTTGATTCATTTCTATTTTAAAAATATTAAATATAATATTAAAATGGTGAAACCAACATGGCATTTCGACAAAAAGACAGCAGATCCAACCGCGGAAAGACAAGGGATTTGCTTAAACAAAATTATTAATTATATAGCTCTAACTTTGTAGCTTCCTGCTACAGTTTTACAGTTCACTGTTATAGGATAGTTTTACACTTTGTATGGAAATTGTTTTAAGCATCACGCTTTATATAACAATGGCGGAGGGAACCTGGGAACCTAGTGAGGATATTACGTGCCCAACGTCCTGCCGAATTCTTGAGGCATTTGGTGTTGAGTGGTGGAATTTAACGCCGCGCTTTGACTCTTTCTCGGAGAGACGGTATGATATTATGAAACATTTAATTTATTCTATAGTGGTTCTTCTAGAGTGGGAGACGCTCGTTTGTCCTCAAGACAAAACATACTTAGTTTCACGCTATATCCCTAACGGGGTAGGCCGAAAAAACGGAGCGCCGTTCGATTACCAGTGGGTGAAATGAATTATTTTAATTTATGTGCACTTGCGAAACGATATAATGTAGCGTTAAGTTCCGCCAAACAGTTTACCTTTCAACGTGCAAAGTGTCTTAATCTATGTGGTGAAGAAACTGAATATATAAACAATCTTCGCTCTGGGAAAGAAATGTTTTAATGGGAGCCTCAACGCGAGGTACATAAGTTTTCTATGGCTACCCTTTTACATGCGGGATACAGCGTGCAAATAGAAAGCTACATATACCCTTTTTTTTCGCTTCACGCTGTATCCCGCACATAGCACGCCAGAAGGAACTTAGGAATCTAGTGTTACAATACTCCGTGTATTACGTCTTGAGTGGCGAAACTCAAGACAGTAATACATATACTAAAAACAGTAAAAAAATCCATTAGATAAATGCAAAAAACGCAAGCTTTTATATAAAACCTTTGTTACACAAAAGAAAGCACTCTACAAATGTAAGCCGCCCCTTAAAATATAGTTCAAACCAAATTTTAGCATATCTTGTACAATTTAAAATTTAAAATTTCAAACTTATTCATTGTAGGTACTTTCGTTCAGACGTTTGTGTTAAATGTTACTTGTCTTTGGTACTGTAAATCAGTTTTCAACGTTTATTTTTATTATGAAAATGGATATAAAATGTATCAATTTAGTAGAAATGTAGTTAAAATAATAAATTATATATTGATTTTGTATGGGGATTCAGGTCGAGTTCACTGCGGCTGTGGATTCTTACTTTATGAAATATTGTATATTTCCATTTCTTCGCTGGTGTCGGTGCAAAGCGCGGCGTTGAGTTCCGCTAGCTAGCAAACGATGCCTTCAGATTTCGGCGAAAAGTAGATAGCGGAGTGTCTTAATACTCGTTCTAAGAATGTGGAGTCCTAGAGAAGGAAACGAAATATTTAACGTATCCATTTATTCCCTCTGGTGCTGAGGCAAAGCGCGGCGTTGAGTTTCGCCACTTAACACGCAATGCCTCCAGAATTGGATTGAAAGTGGTTACATGCGGGATACAGCGTGAAGCTGAAGAAGATTTTGTAAAAAAATTGTGATGTTTGTAGCGCAATGGTATAAGCGAGCGATTGTAAATACGACGGTAGTAGTTTCCAATCTCACTCTAAGGACTAAATTATTCAATATTTTCGTTTTCTCGCTCTGATAGCGATATAAAGAGCGGCGTTGAGTTACGTCACACCATGGAAAGTAAAAACGGAAGTATCTCAATGAGATCGAACTGTTTTATCAGGTTCCCAGTTTCCAGTGCGTGAACCTGCATCTACTTCCCTTATTGCAAAACTACATAACTCTCATACAAAAATATCCTTCCACACAATATTACTGATCGCCAAGACCAAACAAAGTCATTATAATAACGACTCTCGCACCATTAAATCCGTATAAAATTTAATTGCTCATATAAAAAGGTTTAAACGCCATATTTACTAGACAATGAACCGCAAAGCTATTGAAAAATCTTTTTATCGTATTTATATATAAATGTAATGAAATGTTACTCAACGATTTGCTGAGTGCGAGGTCTGTCGTGGCGCAGCGGCGTAAGGTTGCGACTGTTCGACTGACAGGTTGTAGGTTCGATCCCCACTCGAGGAAATGAAATACTTATTATATTCAGATTTAATATTAAATGTTTTCACTTCTTCGCTCTGGTACAAGGCAAAGCGCGACGTTGAGTTCCGCCACTCAATTCCACACAATTTTGTCGGAGCGGAATGGAAGTCGAACGGAGTGTCTTAAAATTAGGTTCCAAGTTCCCTCTACCTATCGTACCATATGTGGGATACAGCGTGAATCTGAATGAGTGAGTTAAATGTCTTCACTCTGGTAGAGGCAAAGCGTGGCATTGAGCTGTCGTCATGGAATATGCAATGCCTCCAGATTTCCAAGGGGAGACGGAAGTGACTTAATGGGAACAGAGTATCTTAATACTAGGTTCCCAAGTTTCCTTTGGCTATTACAGGGTAACGCAAAAAAAAACCTTTTTTTCCAGTTCAATTCAACGAAATCTATAATCACATGCCATTTATTTATTTATTAAGAAAGTCAAACGAAACCTAAAGTTCAGTCACTCTGTTACACACACAGCGCTCAATCATCAAAATATTTTATATTTGGAACGAATTAACGGAGCACAACGCCGCGATGTCTTATTGCCTTAGCGAAGAAACTTTTTCTCCTTCCGGGGAATCTTCCGGAATCGATTCCACAACCCTTAAATACAGAATGTACTGAATATTTCATAAGAACATATAAATATTTATACAAAGAACACAACAATATGGCTCATAAAGTAATAAAGCAAATATGTTATAATCAAATATTTATGATTATTTTCAATCTATAAGCCCGGATTGTATCGACTATGGAGTATGGGCGTGCAATTTCATATTTCAAACGTTGTAGCGTCAGCAGAATAATCTTTTTATATTAATTATTATTTATTTTCTTTTTTTTATGGAATATTTTTTTTTGTTGTTTCGTGAATATGTCGTTTAATTCACAGTTAAATATATTTCTGACGATGAATTTTTTTAGCTGGATTTTTTATTATATGACGCACATGGCAGAGTAAGTAAGGGAACTTGAGAACCTAGTGTTAAGAACATCATGAACGTCTCTACTTTGGTGGTGGATCTCAACGCCGCGCTTTGCCTTGTTCCCAGAGAGAAGTATAAAATTTATATATATTAAATTTCGATGTAAGCCATCAAATTGCTGCAAATCTGCAGTTCTTACGATATCTTATGCTTATGTGTCGTATACAAATGTTAGTGATATTACTATTTGACAAATCGGGCGGAACCGCAGGTAAAAGTAAGTTAAAATACAAATTTATCATTATTGTTTCTTGATAAGAAAATTAAATTATGATCCGGCTTTGTCCGCGTAGTTCTAGATTTTACTATGATTTCTTTTCTTATGAACTTGACCAGCATTCAAAAATGATAATGATAATCTTTTTTATTTTTATTAATTAAGAATATTTTTTTTATCAAGGATACAGCGTGAAGCTGCATCCCGCACATAGCAGGGTAGGCAGAGGGAGCGGAAGTGGAACGGAGTGTTAAGACACTCCGTTCCCTACTTTCTACTTTCTTTCAAATTGAGGCATTGCGTGTTGAGTGGCGGAACTCAACGCCGCATTTTGCCTTGTACCAGAGCGAAGAAATGAAAACATCAAATATTTAAATTTTTATTATAAAATATTTCATTGCCTCGAGTGGGGATTGAACCCACAACACGTCAGTTACAGTCACACTCTTGTGCCGCTGCGCCACGACAGGCCTTAATATATTAAGAATATAAATTGCGAAAATATCTGTTTCTTTGAAAAAGACGATATTTAATACTAAATTTTATTTGACATTTTTGGTTTTTGACTGAGTCAAACATACTCGTATACTGTAAGATGGTAGTTCATTTTTTATTAAAGAAATTAAATATTTAATTATATCATTTCCTCATTTTGGTAAACCTTATTGAGTGGCAAAATTTGGAACAATAGTTGGGAACGGGAGTGTTATACAGGGAAAAGAGTGTCTTAACACTAGGTCTACCTATGTATATATATATCCCGTGCGGGATACATCGTGAAACAAAAAAGAAATCTAAATATTTTAGTTTTTAATAAGTTCTTTATGAGGGACAGTACGGGCTTGAGGGGTACGACAGAGGTCAGCCAAGCGTTCCGATACTTGCTGATAAACGAAAACCTTTTAAGACCCTAAGATTTTGAAGGTCAGGGCGAGTTGGGGTCACGATTGTTAGTTGAAATTACGTAAAGAAATATTGCTGTTAAGAATATTTTTCAACGGAAAGTGGTGAACGAGACGGAGTGACTTAACACTAAGTCTCAGGTTCCCTCTGTCTACCCTGCCATGTGCGGGAAACAGCGTGAAGCTGAGTGAATGAGAATTTTTTTTGTAGGACATACTTAGATTAATTTGAAAGTATCAGGTTAACAGAAAATACAACTTATAAAAGTTGAAATCTTAATTTTGCAAACGTATGCGTTCATTTTGTGTAAAATAAACTACAAATATGAGTTTGTAATATTTTTTATGTATAAATAATTTTTTATTTATTGTTTTTTTTTGTTCTTTAGTTGTTTTGTTATCACGTCATATCATATTTTTCACAATCGTAAGCTTACAGGAAGTAAGTACCCTATAGACTTCAACAACTCCATACAAAATATTATAATATATGAACGATCAACAAATCTGCTCATATCGATTAATTCCGGTGACTTAGAAGATTTTTTGATTTCGAAAAGACACACTCCCTCTCTCGGTTTCAAGCTGTTTCCCGCAAATGGCAGAGAGAGGGTAGGAAGAGAGAACACGGGAACCTAGTGTTAAGACACTCTGTTCTGTTCGCCCCCAAATTTAAGGCATTGCATGTTGAGAAAAAAACGACACACAACTTCAATATTTATGATGTATTTCATGTCGATATCTCTAGGCAATGTTGAAGTAAAGAGTCTTAGCCAACAGGCGAAATAACAAAGAAATTATAAAAGACTTATGATTTACCTTTCGAGGTATGGAACTCTAAAATCCTAACAACGATTTCCATACAATTGTATAACAAAATTATATTACAATAATGACCCATGATAATTTCAACATTGTCAAGAATTCCAGCGGAGCATTTCAGCCGTCTGTAAACCAACTACCTGCACTGTATTGCGTACTATTAACATATAATTACGTATAATTTAGTGCATAACGGTGTTGTAATTAATGCATTTCTCTTGGGATGTTAACTTGGGTTAAATATATATATATATATATATATATATATATATATATATATATATATATATATATATATATATATATATATATATATATATATATATATATATATATATATATATATATATATATATATATATATATATATATATATATATATATATATATATATATATATATATATATATATATATAAATATATAATTAGGGTATATTTAACCCAAGAGAAATGCATTAAACTTATTTCTTTTTTTTTCAGCTTGACGCTGTATACTTTTCTTGAAGATTTCTTGCCGCAGGTAGTCAGAGGGAACCCGGGAAACTATTGTTAAGACACTCCGTTCCACTTCCATTCCCCACTTTTCGCCGAATTTGAGGTATTGCGTGTGTTTGTGGCGGAACACAACATCGCGCTTTGCCTGATTACCAGAGCGAAGGAATAAAACATTAAATATTTAAATAGAAAATATTAAATAATTCATTTTCTCGACTGGGGATCGAACCCAGAACCTGTCGGTTACAGTCACACGCTTGTGCCGCTGCGCCACGACAGGCCTTGTTTCATTTAAAATGTGTAATAAACGCGACAATCACACATCGTATTCCTTTTCTAAAAAATATTTACTGACAATTATGTAAGGTTGTCGTGGCGTAGCTTCTCGCTGTAAAAGCGGTGGTTGTGGGTTCGATTACCATTTGGCGAAACAAAATAAAAAAATCAGTGTAAAAATAAAGCGTAGCGTTGACATCTACCACGGAACAGGCAATAGCTTGAAAATTGAATGGTACATAGAGAATGATAATGACTCCATAGAGCCCTAATCTATCACGTTATTTGCGGGATACAGCGTCAAGAAGCTTCACGTTGTATCACGCAAATCCCGTGATATCTCACCTTCTATCATTACCCATTAAACAAATTTAAAAGACTGTATCATAACCACATCAACTCTCCACTGAACTATTGATTCCAGAAAGTGTATGCTTATATTTCATTTTGAGTAATTCAATCGCGCCCGAGTTAAATTGGCCTAATTTTGCTCTCGTTCGTTCATCTGTAGTTTTTTATTTACGTGTTTGTTTTTTTTTTTCTTCACTTTTCAACACATTAAGTACAAATTTTGTTTTTGTTCGACCATTCGAGTATAAATTATATATAATTTTTTATTTGTAAAGTAGCTTCACACTTCAGGATACACCTGCACATGTCAGGGTAAGCAGAGGGAACGTCGGGAACCTAGTATCTGTCTAGAAACTTAGTTCCCAAAGATACACTTCTTTTCTCCACTTTCCGCCAAATTTAGTCATTGCGTGTTGTGTTGCGGAACTCAACGCCGCTATTTGTCTTGGTATATAATTTTATATTTTAATAAACATATAATAACGTATAATTTAGTTTTGTTTTCCTTTAATATACAAGGATGCTTCATTTTTTTTTTTTTTATGGAAAAGACGGCAAACAAGCGTGCGGGTCTGTGTAACTCGGCGGCCCTGTATAACTCCAGAGGAGCTACAGGAACGTTGCCGTCCTTTAAATTGGAAGGGCACCGGGGCCCGGCATTACCTAATGCGAAACGCAGTGGCCAAAGCCACTACTTAACGCCGGTCTAAGATGCCGGGGGTGGTAATAATTCGGTCAAGTCTGCCCATGCGTGTTGCCATTACTGGCAACGTGACTCTACCACACGCACTTTAGTCGCCTCTTACGACACCATTAGTACCAGGGTGATCCTATTCTAAGCCGGAATCACACGGCTAACATTCATTTTATATTCATTGTACTTTTTTACTGTTTGTTGTTACATATAGCGGCAACAGAAATATATAATATAAGAAAATTTCAACCATCTCACTATAATGGTGATGTGTGATTAATTATACATTTTTAAATTTTCCAGTGGACAGTTCTTTTTTTTAAGAAAGGTATCATCGATCATACTCATCGATCATACTAGTACCGAGAAGTCTGAAAGAAACCCTTAATTTCAATTTACACATGAGAAGCAAGAATCCCGTATCGAACAAAGATAGAGAAGAGAAATAGGATCCAAGGTTATATATATATCCACTTATCTATAAGGAGGCTCAGGACCAGCGTGACTTTCGCTGTAAAAAGTAAATTAATTTACAGTAGTTTACAGTTTACAGTTGCTTGATAGCATTCTTCATACCGTGGCAATTTCACGACATTCACGACAAGTTTCGGTTTTACCCTTTACAAAACCCTAAAAAGATTACAATTATTAAATAAATAAATTGGAAATGATTTAAAATTTTGATTAAAGTCTAAAATCTCTATTCGATTGGTTTAAAATATCAAAGAGGACCACGGATTTGCTGGAACCGTTCGTAATATCTGATTTTTTGAAATATATAATTATTATTACACAACGCGATGATTTTATTTTTTGTTTTTTTTGCTTTTTTTTAAGCTTCACGATGTATCCCGCACGAGGCAGGGTAGGCAGAGGGAACGTGGGAATTTAGTGTTAAGACACTCCGTTCCACTTCCGTTCCACTTCCGTTCCCCACTTTCCGCCGAATTTGAAGCATTCATTTGAAGCAAGCATTTGAAGCATTGCGTGTTGAGTGGCGGACAACAACGCCGCGCTTTATCTTATTACCAGAGCGAAGAAATGAAACATTTAAATATGTTAAATTGAAAATATTAAATATTTCATATCCTCGACTGGGGATCGAACCCAGAACCTGTCGGTTACAGTCACACGCTTGTTCCGCTGCGCCACGACAGGCCTAATAATTTGGTTGAAAATTTACATTCAGTGTTCAATTTTGAATCATCATAAAACTACCGCTAGCTCGGAAGGCAGTTCTGCTGAGCCGGCTAGAAATTCAATAGATGCTCTTCCAATATTGAGGCTACAATGTTATTATTATATATAAGATAATGGAAAAGAGTGTTTTAACACTAGGTTCCCAAGTTCCCTCAGCCTATCCTGCCATGCGCGGGATACAGCGTGAAGCTGAGTATATATATAATACAATGGTAGCTAAACTATCAGTATGAAATTTAAACGATCTTAATTAAAAATATTTTTAAAACATTTTCCTTCAAATATTCTTGGACTGTTGTAAAAAGATTTCTTAATTAACGTCGTTTTATCATTTACTTTAAATATCTGTGGGCAAATTTAAAATCCTTTTCGGAATATTATATTTTACTATCGTGGCGCAGAAGCATAAGCTAGCAACTGTAAACGCGATATATTCGGGTTCGATCCCCACTGAGACACGAGACCATGAAATATTAAATATTTTCAATTTATATATTTAATATAAATATATTTTTTTTGTTTACACTGGTAAGAAAGAAAAACGCGGCGTTGAGTTTCGCCACTCAACATGAAATACCTCAAATTCGGCACAAAATGTGGTACGCAACGGAGTGTCTTAACACTAGGCCCATAGTTTCCTCTGCCTACCCTGCAATGGGATATAGCGTATGAGAGTGTTCATTTCTTTCCTCTTATAACATCGATCACTCAACACATAATGCTCAAATTTTGTGTGAATTTGGGAGCATTCCGTTACCTCATGTGTCCTTAACAATAGGTTCCCGAGTTCCCACTGCCTGCCCTACCATGTGCGGAATACAAAGTAAGGCTAAATACTATGTATATCATATAGGTATATTTAATATTCCATTGCCTTCAGGAAACGCTCGAGCTGATAAAGTGCCTCCATGGAAATATATAGAAAACTGAAGTAATTCGTCATATGATCGACATTCACACACACACTTACATACATACATACATACATACATAATGCAAAAACAGCAAAGTTTCCCGCCAAAATCTTTCAGGTACGTAATCCCATACATTTCACGGATCACTAATAAAATTGCGTATCAACAAGATTTGGCTTTTACGCAGCCTTCTGTACGGATATAGGATTGATAGATGCGTCCTGCGGGATTTTATTGAGAGAAAGTTTTGTTTCGGTAAATTATGTTAATTTTTATTGGTTTATATGTCTGGCGGTTGTGGATACGTTTTTTATTCGGCAGAATTTATGGTTTTCGTTTCTTGTTCTGGTAACGAGATCACACGCGGAGTTGAGTACCGATACTCGGCACGCAGTGTCTCGATAATTTAATGATATATGGATATCAGAATATCGTTATAAATTAGTTCGTCTCTGGCTACATTGATGTGGCACATATGTGGCATAGAGCTTAAAAAAAAGTAACTTTAAGTAGTATCACCTCTTCATTTCCTCTATGACGCTTAAAATTGATAAAAAAACCCCCCCTTACTAAGAACCGGAAGTGGTAATATGTACATATAAAATCAAATGAAAACATTCTTTATTCAATCAGGCCATTACAAGCACTTTTGATTCCTCAAGTTACATAGAAATGTTTGTAGTGTCAGTTCTATATGAAGCAACCACCGGTGAGGAAGGCTCTGGACAACAAGGATATGATAGGTTTTTTTTTATATGCGAGCATAGTATAGAGTATTTGACTCCAATTTCAAGACATCAATTGGTATATCTTAACGCTGCAGTTTGTGTTGTTACCAGAGAAATGAAGATGTAAATTTTTACTTCAACTTCAAGATGTATCCAGTAAATAAATCTCCTATTCTTACGCAGCGTAGAAGGAAATCTAGGAACCTTTTAAGTGAAACATTTTTAACCGGATTAATCGCGTATATTGATTTTCGAACACTTTACAGTAGTCCGTGGTCACGGGTAGACTGAGGTGGCATTTGTCTGTCATTTTATATAATTATTATATCAAACTACCGCCAACGATTTCTTAATTGCCTCGCGTACTGCCCTGGATTCTTGTGGATGATCTAACTGTATCTGGTCCTCTAGTGTGGTGTACTTGAGACTTTAAGTTTTTTAAGAGTGGGTCTCAGGGGTTTAGAGTTTTCAACCATCTTCTCTATTGAAATTAGGATGTTTTTGTATTTCAATAGCCTCGCGCATTGTAAGAATATGCTGAATTAAGGCATTGCGTATTAGGGAAAATCACCACCAGCATCTCGGTACCAAAGAATATATACATATATTATAATTAAAATAAATATTTTATTATTATTTATATTTATAGCGGTTTGAAAACACAACCTATCACGCTTCCAATCAAGGGCCTTGTGCCTCTGCGCCTTGACAGGCTCCAATAAATAAATATCTCATGTGTCCAAAGGAGATTTGGTAGAAATTTCTTTTCGGTGAATAAACAACAATCGCGTCATCTGTTAGTCAAAGGGATCCTAATGAACTGACAGTATGTACAATCCTCATTATATGCCCAATTTTCAAGACATCATATGTGAAGTGGTGGAATTCAACACCGTTAGCGCTGATTTGAAATATGTACTGCTGGTTTTATTTAAACGATGGGCTTGTGTCTGTCCCAAGTACTGTCTTGAACTCCTTCTGTGAACCTTTGAACTATCAAATTCAAGGTTAATCTATAGAATAATCATTCATTTTTATAAGCCCTCCCATGACAGGCAGAGGAAACTTGGGAACTTAATATTAAGACACTTCGTTCCTCTTCCGTTCTCCACTTTCCACCGAATTCGTCGTGGTACTCAACGCCGCGCTTTGCCTTGTTACCAGAGCGAAGAAATTAAAACATTTCACATGGAATTTTGCAAAAATTAAATATTTCATTTCTTCGAAATGGGAATCGAACCCACAACCTACCGTTTACAGTCACACGCTTGTGCCGCTACACTAGGACAGGCCTCGGACATAATATTTTTCATAAACGCGTCTCTTCCAGTTCCGCTGTATTTAATCTGACAAGTAGATCTTTGTTCCTAACATGCTATTAACATATGGTATGAAGTCAATCTTGAATGTTACTGGTGGTCCAATATATATTATATATTTTATATAAAATTGATTATATTTCTTATTTCTTTGATATTTCTTGTGTTTAAATAAAAAGAGAAAATTTATGAAAAAATATTATTTTTAAATTTAACTTATTACTTTACTATAAACGTGTTACTGTTTTTTTATTATTTTGTAATGAAATATTTAATGTTTTCATCTTCTCACTTGAGTATAGAGGCAGCGGCGTTGAATTCTGCCACTCTACACGTAATTTCTAATATTCGGCGGAAACTGTTTGAAGCTATTTTTTTTTATGGAAGAGACGGCGAACGACGCGTACGGGTCACCTGATGGTAAGTGATCAACGTCGCCCACGGCCCTATGTAACTACAGGAGCGTTGCCGTCTTTTAAGGTGGATGGGCACCGGGGCCCGGCATTACCTAATGCGAAACGCAGTGGCCAAATCCAAAGAACTACTTAACGCCGGTCTTAAATGCCGGGGGTGGTAACAATCCGGTCGAGTCTGCCCATGCGTGTTGCCATTACTGGCAACGTGACTCTACCACACGCACTTTAGTCGCCTCTTACGACACCATCAGTACCAGGGTGATCCTATTCTAAGCCACAGGATCACACGGCAAAAAGATTATAAAATAGTTTTTTTTTAAACATTCGGTTAGCTGGTTTTCTCTCTAAATCGATGATATTGGATATATCTTTGGTCAAACATTATAAACAAACATATGAAAATTACTTCATATCACACAATTGTAAAAAAAACTATAAGAAATATTGCTATTTTTAAAGTACGTACGTACGTTTTGTACGTTTATTTTTCAAGTTACGTATAAAAATTAGAATGTTTTCTAAATAAATATGTTTCTTTCATAAGTTAATCCACAATTAACGCTTCAAAAAGAGAGTAAAAATATTTAATAAATAGAGTTCTCTCTTGTCGAAAGATAATTCTAAAAGTATATTTGTGTCAGAGCGCTTGGACGGTTTCCAAGGGGTGCGGGTTCAGATCCTGCTACGTAAAATTATTTATACGTTATTTTAATAAGCACTCTACAAAACTAATATCGTTCATTGTCTAACTCAATGTTTAGTATCTCTGTATACATCGTAGGACGGACATACCTAAATACGCTCAGTTCGACAAGGTTCCACCTTCTATAGGAATTTGCGTTCGTTATAATCCCCTCAAGCTGTTATGGTGCATGCCACAAGCATAGAGCTAATATTTTTATATATATTTTTTTTTCAGCTTTTTCATGACTGAGACAACTTAAGTACTTAGTGTTAAGACACTCCATTCTATTCCTAATTAATGGTAATATTTAAAGTAATCCTTATTAAATTGGGGCACAGGGTCACTAGCGTGTGACTGTAAACGTGAAAGGTTGTGTAATAAAATATTAAATATTTTTATTTCTTCGTTGTAGTAATAAGGCAAAGCTTATCGTTTACTTCCGCTATTCAATACGCAATATCTTAAATATGGCGGTGAGACAGGAATAGGAAGAGTTCGGGGAGAACGGAGTGTCTTAACACTTCTTAGACTCTCATATTGTACCTATATATACTGCTTTTTCACGTCCTTGTTCTGGTACCGAGGCAACTCGCAGTGTTGAGGTGCACTCAACACGCAATGTCTGTCGAAAAGAAGAAAAAAAAACAGTGTCTTTATGAGAACAGTGTGTCTTAACACAAGGTTACCTGAATATCTGTGCGGGATACGTTTTTTTTTTTTTCAGCTTCATGTTGTATCCCGCACTAGGCAGGGTAGGCAGAGGGAACGGAAGTGAAAACTATTGTTAAGACACTCCGTTCCACTTCCATTCCCCACTTTTCGCCGAATTTGAGGCATTGCGTGTTGAGTGACGGAACTCAACGCCGCGTTTTGCCTTATTGCCAGAGCGAAGAAATGAAACATTAAATATTTAAATTGAAAATATTAAATATTTCATTTCCTCGACTGGGGATCGAACCCAGAACCTGTCGATTACAGTCACACTCGCCGCTGCGCCACGACAGGCCTCTACAAACAATGATACAATGATACAACGTTAGGCTATAACAATTATAATCATATAATCTAGATCGGTAAAACCGTGATCAGAACGACAGCAGATGATAAATGAAATATTTTTTACAAGTAAAATAAATAGTGTAGAAAAAGTTTAGAAAATAAACGAAAATGGAAAATCATTTTCGATTTTCTTCTTCAGATGACTCAATTTCAAAGAATCTTGCTTAAAAATTCAATACACAATATCAAGTGTTCATTATCGGCATTAAGTATTTGTAATTTAATACATTTAAAAAGCCTTGAAAAAGATTATTATATATAAGGGTCCCTCCCTTAATTATAATAATCTTTTCATATTTAAGGGAGGGACCCAGGGGACCCAGGGAACCCAGGGAACCTAATGTTACGACACTCAGTTTCGTTATACATGTACTCTCAAAACATGAGTATTACTCAAAAGTCACACTCAAGATATAATCGCTGTACGGTCTCCGTACAAGTCGAAGTTCTGCTATTAACATATCAATATGAACTCCTTCACGCGTTCGGCTGTGGTCCGAGTTAGGAACTGTTGGTTAGAGAGAAGATTAAGACGTTAGAGTGCAATTTGTGTATAAATTGAATGTATAAGTGTCTAATGTTTTTTTTTTTTCAGTTTCACTCTGTATACCTTAGGGAAATTTATGGAAATATTAGATTTCCTCGATTAGAGATCGAACTCACAACTTGTTGTCTTAGACACACACTTGTGCCCCGCCACAGTAGACCTAAAGCTGTAATAATTTTATTAGTTAAATGTTCATTATAAATAAATAAATAAATAAAATAAAAATAAAAATAAAAATAAAAATAAAAAGCCTTTTATTTCTAGAGAAAATTCTTACAATACTTTACAGAGTTGAATGTTCATTACACACAGTAAAATATGTTAGCATAAATTTATTTTTTTTGTCTTCGACATTTGTTTGTCATGAAGACTCCAAGCCATATGGTTTAACATACTAAATTTCAAAATGTACAAAAGTTTTAACGAAACAGGATTTGAACGCGCGCCTCTCGGAATCCGTCCAAGCGCTATGACCAACTAAGCCATTCGTTCTCACCAAGCTACGTCGAAATTCTTATACGTTTATTACAACTTATTTACAAATTTCCGCTACCTAAAGACAATTCGTTAGAATGATCCTGCTTTGTTCACATTTTTATACGTTTTTAAATTTACTATTTTTCTTT
The DNA here is from genome assembly GCA_019049475.1 of Eueides isabella. NCBI lineage: Eukaryota > Metazoa > Arthropoda > Insecta > Lepidoptera > Nymphalidae > Eueides > Eueides isabella. The sequence goes on along the minus strand of CM032409.1, from coordinate 2,109,053 downwards.
TTTATAACACTTTAATAATAGTAAACAGGTGGTTTAATTTTTACAAAAGACTACTTTAGTTTATTAGAAATTTACCATTTATTTATGAGCTGAAATGTGTTAAAAGCATACCAGATGCAGAATACAGCATGAAGCTGAAAGAAAGTGTCGTGGCGACTGTAACCGACAGGTTGTGGGTTCAAAGCCCACTCGAGGAAATGAAATATTTAATATTTCCAATTTAAATATTTAATGTTTTCATTTCTTCGCTCTGGTAAAAGGCAAAACGCGGCGTCGAGTTCCGCCGTTCAACACGCAATGCCTTAAATTCGGCGGAAAGTGGAGAACGAAAGTGGAAAGGAGTGTCTTAACACTAGGTTCCCAAGTTCCCTCTGTCTACCCTGCCACGTGCGGGATACAGCGTGAAGCTAAGCTGAGCTGAAAGAGAGAGAGAGAGAGAATTAAATAAAGTCAAAGAAATTAGAGCCAAAACCCGCCAATCACACTTCGAGACACTTTCTACTGAAAACGAGTACAAAACCGCATTTTGTTTTGCTTTACCATAACTATACTGCCACATAAATCTGCATAAAATTATATTGTATCGAGAAGCGTATATCTTGTAATGCAAGCAAACAGTATGGATATCTGCATTTGACGTTAGACCTGTATTTAGCATATTTGGTTATCGCCTCAGATTTTAGACCAGAATATTAATGTCTTTCACACGGTTGCCGTGAAATTTCAGTACCTGTAACACTTAAAACATATAGGGATTATCGTAAGTATCGTAAGAGGCTTTATTTATATATGTATGTAACATACACATATATGTGTATATATATATATATATATATATATATATATATATATATATATATATATATATATATATATATATATATATATATATATATATATATATATATATATATATATATATATATATATATATATATATATATATATATATATATATATATATATATATATATATATATATATATATATATATATATATATATATATATATATATACACATATATGTGTATATATATATATATATATCTTCTTCTTCTTCTTCCTGGCATTAATCCCGGCTTGCTGTGCCAGGGTCTGCCTTCCTACTGAGCCTACTCCACTTTGCACGATCTTTTACGTCCTCAGTGGTTAGACCATTGGCTCTCATGTCCTGCATCACGACATCCAACCAGCGTTTCCTTGGGCGTCCGGGAGGTCTCACTCCAGGGACAGACATATCAAGGCACTTGCGTCCGACATAGTTCGTAGGCCGGCGCGCAACGTGACCATACCACCTCAGGCGACGCTCTTGGAGCTTATCCGCTATGTCACGGACTCCAAGACTACCTCGAATGAATGTGTTACGTATGCGGTCAGACCGCTTTACGCCGCACATCCATCTCAGCATCTTCATTTCCGTGACATGAAGCTCCTGAGTGTGCCGTGATAGTACTGGCCAGCATTCGCTGCCGTATAAAAGAACCTGTCGAACGATGCTCTTATATATCAGCCCCTTGAGTTTTGTTGGTATTCTGCGATCGCAGACCACACCAGTGACCTCCCGCCATTTGGCCCAGGCAGCGCTTATCCGACCGTGAACGTCGTGATCGATGCCTCCAGACTCGTGCATAACGGATCCGAGGTACCTGAACTTTTCCGACTTAACGGCTGGTTCAGTACTTATATGGATAGTGCTCGAGTCCGGTCTCCCGCAAGCCATGTACTCGGTCTTCGACACATTTAGTTTAAGACCGCCGTTCTCAAGCGTACCATTCCAGAGGTTCACTTTACGCTCTAGCATCAGCCGGTTCTCTTCAACGAGTGCTATGTCATCGGCATACATCATTAGCCACGATCCCTTTCAAACGCAATGCCACCAGATACACTGACGAGGCACACAGTCAAAGGCCTTCTGCAGATCTAAAAAAGCCACATGCAGAGCTCTTCTCTTTTCCCTTTTTTATATATATATATATATATATATATATATATATATATATATATATATATATATATATATATATGTATATATATATATATATATATATATAATATATATATATATATATATATATATATATATATATATATATATATATATATATATATATATATATATATACATATATATATATACATTATATATATATATATATATATATATATATATATATATATATATATATATATATATATATATATATATATATATATATATATACATATATATAATACATATATATATATACATATATATATATATATATATATATATATATATATATATATATATATATATATATATATATATATATATATATATATATATATATATATATATATATAATATATATATATATATATATATATATATATATATATATATATATATATATATATATATATATATATATATATATATATATATATATATATATATATATATATATATATATATATATATATATATATATATATATATATATATATATATATATATATATATATATATATATATATATATATATATATATATATATATATATATATATATATCTATATATATATATATATATATATATATATATATATATATATATATATATATATATATATATATATATATATATATATATATATATATATATATATATATATATATATACGGGCACGAGCGTGTGACTGTAGACATGCCAGATTGTGGGCTTGATCCCTACTCGAGGAAATTAAATATTTCATATTTTACTCAAAACTCATACTCAGCTTCACCCGATGTATCCCGCACATGGCAGGGTGGGCAGGGGGAAATTGGGAACCTTGTGTTGAGACACTCCGTTCCACTTTCCGCACCACGAGGTATTATTTGAGGCATCGCGAGTTGAGTGGCGGAACTCAACGCTGCGCTTTGCTTTGTTACCAGGGCGAAGAAATGAAAAATATACATATTTCATTTGAAAATATTAAATATTCCATTTCCTCGAGTTGGGATCGAATCGACAGCCTATTGTTTTATAGTCAGTCGCTTGTGCCGCTGCGCCACAACAGGCCTCAGCTATATAATATAATCTAAGTAAATGAATTTGACCCTCTCATAAAAGTTAAACCGTAGGGTTGGCGCTCCGTTCTCTCTGCCTACCCCGCTAGGGACATAGCGTGAAGCTAAGTATAGTAAGTAAGTCATAACAGTTATATCACCATAAAACTTGGCAGTTATATACTAATTAATGATATAGAAAATACTGACTTTTTTTTTACTGTCTCATAACTACTGAGCCATATTGATATGACATCTTATATATTTCTTGTTTAATGATGTCTTTGATTTTCGCGATTGTTATGTTTAAATGAAACACTTTTAAACGGATTAATCGCGTATATTGAATGGTAAACATTATTAGTAGACTACTGTAAAGTTTTCGAAACGTCGGGTTTCCCAAAAATGTTTACCATTCAATATACGCGATTAATCCGTTTAAAAGTGTTTCATTTAAAATATTTCTTGTTTTCTACGAGAACGTAGAAAATTACTATGAAGTACTTTATAGAATTTAACTGCCTACCCTGCCAAGTGCGAGATAGCAAACAAAATAATTTGTTTGCTATCTCGCACTAGGCTTCCCAAAATGTTTACCATTCAATATACGCGATTAATCCGTTTAAAAGTGTTTCATTGAAAATATTTCTTGTTTTCTACGAGAACGTAGAAAATTACTATGAAGTACTTTATAGAATTTAACTGCCTACCCTGCCAAGTGCGAGATAGCAAACAAATAATTTGTTTGCTATCTCGCACTTGGCAGGGTAGGCAGAGGGAACTTGGGACCCTAGTGTTAAGGCACTCCGTTCCACTTCCATTCCCCACTTTCCGCCGAATTTGAGGCATTGCATGTTGGGTGGCGGCTCTCAACGCCGCGTTTTGCCTTGTACCAGAGCAAAGAAATGTTATTAAATATTTATTGTCTTCGAGTGGGGATCGAACCCACAACCTGTCGGTTACAGTCACACGCTTGTGCCGCTGCGCCACGACAGGTCTCATTTGTTTATATTTAAAAAATATAATCTGTTATTTATTGAGTATGTATGTATGTATAAGAAATAAAATACGTATTTAACATATATGCTTTAATCCAATTTATGCTGATTACACATCATGAGCATTATTTACGTAATATCAAAGTCACATTTGGAATTATAGAACAATTTACAACCTTATTACATTATTAAGAGGAGATATTTTACAATGCACGAGAAATGTTATTTTATCAACGTGTAAAATAGAAACCTATAATCGTATCAAAAATCAAATTCATTTATTTTAAATATAATCGAAATAATTCATTTGGATTTTTGAATAAAATTGAAAAAAATAAATAAATAATTGAATTCATTGAACCGATACTCCATAAATGTTATAAAAATATTACTCTTTATTTTACACGTTCATAAATATATTTTAAATATGACTTTTATACAAAACTTCAATGGAACCATTGAGCACGCATTCATACGAAAAACAAAAAAATGAAATATTTTTATTCAATTAATTGAATATAATAATTAATAATTAGTAACGATAGACGTACTTTAAGTGACGTTTAATTTCAAAAGTTTAACATTTACTTTGTTTAAATTTAGTTTTACTTTAAGAAATATTGACAAAATGATTTGAACATTCGTGTTCCTATAATCTATATGACAAGCTCTTGAGTTTTTAAACAAACATCAACGTTTTTATATAACAACAACGTATTCTATGAGCAACACAACTGGCATGGTTTTATTTATTAATTACATTAAAAACATGATTTTTACATGAAAAAGTCAAAATACAATTATTCATATTATTTCTATATAAAATAGCAAAAATTAAAAATGTCTCAATCAGTCTACGGTAACATATACCTCGCTACGTATCAGGGTTTAGTTATAATTATTATTAGCAAATGAACATAGTCAATGTGAATTTATTCCAGCTAAATCATTTAATAATTCTATAATTTATATCTAAAAGTTCGTTTCATTTAAGATTAGATTTTGGCAATATCTTAATTGATATTTTATTCTCAAAATGGCGTAAAATTATAAGGCACGGTTTGAATATTTTACTAAATTTACGTTAAATGTAGAAGGACGTAACGTAGCTACAATGTTATTCTAAATAACGTTATTTAAAATTAAATGTACCAAAAAGAAATGTAAAGAAATGATCTATTTTGGCACTTTTAACATTGCTAAAGTAATCTAAATGAAAATTACATTCATTTATTGTTAATAAATGAATAAATTCAATAATGATATGTTTGTAATAATTAGAGGGTTTTTGAAATAAAAGGGGAGGAGTGATGGGGACAAACAAAAATAAAACAAAATAATATAATATATTAGATTTTTTTATTTAAATTCGAAATGTAACAGTAAATATTATTATCCATCTGTAAATATAATCGTATTCTCATTGGATGGATTTTGTGAATTTCGAAAATGTATCCAACAATCGTTTTTTTTTTAAAGACAAATCAATCAGATTAATTTATTTATTTATTTTGAATGTTACAAAACGATTTGAAGAAAAAAAACAAATAATTAAAAATAAAATAAAAAATAGCTTAAAATTAAAATATGAGACATAAAACTTTGGTATCTGTTATAACCGATTAAATTTTGTAGTAAAAGGCTTTGTAATACAAAATTACAATAACTATGTACAATTAAAGTAAGCGGAGATTTAAATTAATAATAATTAATAGAACTTATTTTATTGTCAGTTGAGTATTATATTGTTTATTTACATAATGAAATGCAACAATAAAACAGTCACTATTATATTACAGACTCATAAATTTAATAAATCAACGTAAAAAAATTATTCAATTGATTTAAATCAATAAGCAGAGTTACATGAATCGTGATTCATAATTTCAGAAAAACAATTGTGGCATTATTCTATTTAATATTTGTTGTTTAAAATCATTTTTATTTAGAAAATATAAAGATAAGATATCTTTTAGATGATTTTCTCATAATGTAATAACAATTTGATGATAATCAAATACATTTAATTTGAGAAAACTTAACGATACAAACGTTAGGGTAAATTTAAAATTTTCCCATTAAACTCCATATTCGAATACTTAATAAACAATTAGTAAAACTAACCAAAAGAGATCCGTCGCGGGAATCATTGGATTTTATATTTCCTTAACATTTCTTTCATTTCAAATGAAATTATTAATAGAGAAGAGTCTGGACGTATTATCTAACAACAAAATTATTCATAATTCAGTCAAACAATTACTACAACCAGACATTATATCACCCATCAATCATAATTTGGGCACAAAATCTTATATTAAGTAAATTCTATCTAACTTCTGGACACTTAACACTCGAAAGTTCGATCATCATTGTATCACAATCAATGAAAAATTGTTAAAACTATCTAATTTTTACTAGTCCATCATCTATTTACAATAGATTAATCGAGTTCGTCGTTTTGACACTTTGTTTACGTCACTTTGACACTGATCACTTCGTCTATGTCACTTTAAACTCACTTACACTTAAACACATTATTGTTATTTATTATTGTAAAAGTTTAATTTGTCATGTAAAATTTAAACTACATGCGTTTCGCTGCGTTTGTTATACGATTCATCTATAGTAACGTTTTGCCTCTTATTCTCCTTCTTAATGGTACCATATTGTGGAACATCTGAAGTTAAATTCTGAACTGTCAGTATTTGACTGGAATTTTGAGGGGTGCTTGAGGATATCGGGCTCCCATACTGATACTTGTGTCTAGATGGATCTTTGAGAATCGACTGTGGTTGCTTGATAGCTGGCGTTTGATTCATTGATGGATGCTGCAAAGAATATTGTATTATAACTATGTTTAAATTGTATGACGGATTAGTTGTTATTGTTTTCAATTTTTTTATATCCTTCACACGGCAGGGTAGGCAGAGAGAACCTGGGAACCTAGTATTAAGACATTGCATTTCGTTCCTTACTTTCTACTAAATTTTAGGCATTGCGTGTTGAGTGTTGGAACTCAAAGCAAAGAAGAAAAGTTTTGTATTTATTTCTTTAAGTAAGTATTCTTTAATTAATAATTGAGAAAGTATTGTATCTTATAAAGTGTTTATTGGTTGTAATTTATTATTTTCAGAATATAAGTATTTGGAAGAAAATACTTGAGAATTATGGCAATGACAGATAGTAGCAATATTTATAAATAATTGATTTTTTTAAAAATATTTTATATAAATGTTAAAGTGAGGTTGTCTGTTTGTTTTGCTTTGACAAATAATAAATACTGTCACGATTTAGATAAAACTATACTGTAGAAATACAAATATACGCAAAAAATTTTTGTAAATATTATTTTAAATTTAAAATTTTTATTTCACAATAGGAAAGAAAAATATTTTTTTAGAATACGCATAAATATTTGAACGGAACTTGAACGAAGTGTGGATAAATTCAAAAGCGACGCCGGTTCAAATCCTGCTACGTTAAAATGTTTACACGTTTTTCTAAACAATATTATGTACAATTTAGCTCTGATATAACAATACGTTCGAGCGGGCGAAGCCGCCGGTAGTAGTTATTATAAAAATACGATTTTAGGTACATCAATCATAATAATATAATACCTGATTGCAATTCCCCTGATGCAGCACAGTGACGTCAGGCGGCGGGACGGCCATTTTGTCGAATCTCTGTCGTCTCAGCGTACCCCCCGCGGATTGTCGGTCTAGACCTGGGCAAATTGGAAGATTGTCTGATTTTAGATTATATTATAATATATTCAGCTTCACGCTGTGTACCGCACAAGGCAAGGAAGGCAGAGGGAACTTTGGGAACCTAGTGGTAAGACACTCCGTTCCACTTACGTTCCTCACTTTTCGCCAAATTTGAAGTATTGCGCCAAATTTGAGGCATTGCTTAAAACGGCGTATTGCTTTGTACCAGAGCGAAGAAATGAAAATACGAAATATTTAAATTGAAAATATTAAATATTTCATTTCCTCGACTGGGGATTGAACCCGTAACCTGTCGGTTACCGTTACAGCTTGTGCTATTATCATATCGAAATTTAATTTATTAATCATATCTGTTTTGTTTCACTAAAGCCGAGAAATATATATTAAAACATGGCATTTCTCAGTTGTTGTGTTCAATATTTTAAAAGTTGTGTTTGTTTAACGCAACGCAACGATTTTTACTGTTACCAGAGTGAAGAACTCAAAGTAATTCATTTAACCAGTAAAAGTCAAAGTGTTCCGTGTTTTATGGCGGGTAAGTGGGGAATTGAACGATGTGTCTTAACATTAGGTTCCCAAGTTCCCTCTGCCTACTCTATGCGGGTTACAGCGTGAAGCTAAAAAAAAAAAGACAACTGTAGTACAATCGTTGCATTTACAATCACAGCAATAGGTGATATCGAAGACACTGAGTGGACACTACTCGGTCGAATCTGCTAAATGGGGGACATAGCGTGAAGCAAAAAAAAACTAATAATTAACTTACCATCTAACCCCATGTTCAGTGGTGGACTTGCCATATGTGAGGGTGACGGTGGTACTCCATTCATAAGATGAGGCTTGGGCAGGATCGAGGAATATTGTTGGGGCGGCGTTGGTGTGCGTCCTGCTTGCTGTTAAACAAAATAAAAGTTATTTTTTTACTAAAATTAGATAAATTACGTAAAATATACTAAAAGATAGAGATATTCCCTCCCTTTCAATAAGTAGACATAAGCAATGCGCAGAAAATTTACCAGAAAATGGGGAACGGAAGTGTCCTAATGGGAACACACACTATGTTTTTAGGTTACCTCTGCCTAACTTTCTGTGTGGATACGGCAGAAAACTTTTAAAAACACTTTTCATTGCTACTTGAATCAACAACAACCGCTTTACCTGTAGTAGAGTCATACTATTTCACGTAATTTAATATTTTTTTTCTTCAGTTTTACGATTCTTCCCGAACTTAGCAAGGCAGGCAGAGGGAACGTGGGAACCTAGTGTTAAGACACTCCGCTTCACTTCCGTTCTCCACTTTCCGCCGTATTAACGGCATTTCGTGCTGAGTGGCGGTACTCAATGCCGCGTTTTGTCTTGTTACCAGGACGAAAAAAAATTTAATTTGAAAATATCAAATTCAAATTCAAATTCAAATATTTTTATTCAAAATAAGAAGTGACAACATCGTTATTTGAACGTCAAACAATTTACCACCAGTTCACAAAAGTTACTGCCTCAGACCTGAGAAGAACCGGCGAAAGAAACTCAGCGGGATGTGTCCATTCTTTTTTTTTTTATCAAAAACTTTACATTATATAATTAAGTGACAATGATACACTTGAAACAGCCTGGAGCGAGCATTTTAATCCCAAGGCGTATTATCATTTATATAATCGTTAATATGGTAATAACCTTTATCACACAAACGTCTTTTTACAACTTTTTTAAATTGTGAAACAGAAAATTCTCTGACGTTTTCTGGGATCCTATTGTAAAAGCGTACACCCTGTCCCATAAACGAATTACGGACTCGATGCAATCGAGTTACAGACGCACTAAATTTAAGCCTATTTCTAGTATTAATATTATGTACATCACTGATTTTAGTAAACTTATTAATATTTTCCTTGACATACATAACATTGTCAAAAATGTATTGAGATGCAACGGTCAATATATTAATAAAAATTAAATATTTCATTCGCTCGAGTGGGGATCGAACCCATAGCCTGTACACGCTTGTGCCGCTGCGCCACGACAGGCCTCGATTTTAGTAATTTCAATGAAAATAATAATGATATATTTCGTGTAGGATGTTTCTGTGTATCCCAATTGATCCATTTTAGCTACCGGAATGAAATTGGGGATTCGAGAAATAATATAAAAAAAAAACCTATCAACTAACCCACGGGATGCCCGTCATTTTTTTTGGGATTCCCACGGGATCGCTAAAAAACAATCTTTATTAAAGCTTTCTATTTTATGAGAAAGTTGTTCTTTCTTTTAACTTACGCTGTATCCTTTATATAATAACAAAGAAAACTCTTCTTAAAAGACACTCTTGTTAAGTGTTAAGTGGCGGAGCTTAACGCCGCGGTCTGACAAGTTATCAAAACAAGGAAATGAAAAAGCGGTAACATTACAATCAAGATGCTTATCTTGTTTCGACTTTAAAGCTATATAGCATGTCTAAGACGTTATTACTCGGCGAGTTACATTATGTCTAGACTAGACTAAGTTTTAACATATTGACGTGCATTTTGACTTTAAATTAAATTTGAAGTTAAATATAATATGCTTGAGCATTTAATTTATTTTCTCCTTTATATGACGCACAAACGAAACTACTGGAATTAGCAAGAGGAAATTTGGTTCTTTAGGAAATTCTGGATTTCTGGAAATCACAAGAAAATGTAAATATGTATGTGTTGAGAGCAAATACGTGATAATTGCTCTAAGATAATCTGCATAGTTCTTTATTTTATCTTTAAAACTAGTCAAAAATCATTATTATATTATGGCTAAGTGCTTGTAACTATTGATCTTTTATTTATCCTTTTTTCTTTTTATTTGTTTTCAGCTTCACGCTCTATGGCAGGGTATGCAGAGGGAACATGGGAACCTAGTGTTAAGACACTCTGTTTCGTTACCCACTCTTCACCGAATTCGAGGCATTACATATTGAGTTGCGGAACTCAACGCCGTTTTGTCTTTTTACTAGACCGAATAAATGGAAATGAAAAAGTTAATTAGTTCCCTTTACATATCATGCTTTGTTCAGGATATAGCTTGAACTTAAAAAAATATAGAAAAAGATTATTTTCAAATCTTTACACTAAAAACATTCAAGTAAAACCAACCCTTGAAAAGAAACAACGAAACCATTGAACCGAACGAAAATAAAAATCTTACGTGCACAATACAAATAGAGAAATATTTCATATCGATAATAAAACGGTACAAATTGCAAAATTCTAGACCGAGTTCTAGATGTTCGTTAGATAGACTATACTTATTGTGCTATTGATTCGTATACGCTCCCATTGTGTGAATAATTGAAAACGTACAGAGTATATGATACGTGTACGTCAGCTAAAGCCTGTCGTGGCGCAGCGGCACTAGCGTGTGATTGCAAACGACAGGTTGTTGGTTCGATCTTCACTCAAGGAAATATTTAGTATTTTCAAATTAAATAGTTAATATTTTCATTTCTTCGCTCTATTAACAAAGCGCGGCGTTGAGTTCCGCCGCTCAACAGGCAATGCCTCAAATAAGAATGTCTTTACTCTATGTTCCCAAGTTCTCTCTGCCTACCCTTCCATGTGCGGTATACAGCGTGAAGCTGAGTCAGCTGAAGCAATGGATGAGGAATATTTATTGTAATTTTTTTAACTTTTAATGTACTAAGATGTTTGACTAAAATCGCGTTAGTTGTGGGTTCAATGCCGTTTTGGGGGATGTTTTAGCGGAACTAATCGCCGTTCTTTTTTTTAGCTTACTGGATAGAGCGTTTTAATGGTTTCTAAGAGGTCCAGGTTCAAATCTAACTACACACACACATATATATATATATATATATATATATATATATATATATATATATATATATATATATATATATATATATATATATATATATATATATATATATATATATATATATATATATATATATATATATATATATATATATATATAAGCCCGTCTCCAAGCTACTTATAATACTGAAAAAGGAAAGCGAGAAACGTAATATAAACATGTAACAATGTCACATTCGCCTTTGTTGTTACACGAGTGTCTTTTCATGAGATATTCATATATAATTTTTTCGTCAATTGTCAAATGAACATCATATTTTTCATACAATTTGTATTGTATATTCTATTTTTTTATACAAAAGAGAAAATATATATTTTCAGTGGAATAACATTGAATGTAAATGCGATGATTTTGGCTTCGATTTCTAGTTAAATGAGTTACTTAATATTTACAAGACACAACGCGGAGTTAAGTTTCGCTAATAATAGCGAATATTTCAAATTTAAGCGGAAAACGGAGAACGGAGTGCCCCGACTCTACATTGTCTCTGTACATTTTTTTTCATTTAAAAATCGAACCAATTACAAACTGCACCCTAAAACTTGTAATTTTGTTCTCATTCATTTTTTAATATCGAGGGTGTAATAAAGGACCTTCCTTTATAACGTAACGCGCCTTTCAAATAGTAATTACGATGAAAGGAGCTTTTAAAAAGACCATATGGCGTAGTTGCGCCAGTTCACGAGGGCACCAAGTTCAATACCTGTTTATTGAATACTTGATTGTGTTTTGTGTGAAGGGAGATTGAAAGTATTGTTGATTTTTTGTGTAATTAGAAATACTATGAGTTTTGGTAAATTGGGTTAAAAAGTTCGTTATAATAAATAATTTTATTACATATTTGTTAAAAATGAGGCCTGTCGTGGCGCAGCGGCACAAGAGTGTGACTGTAACCGACAGGTTCTGGGTTCGATCCCCAGTCGAGGCAATGAAATATTAAATATTTTCAATTTAAATATTTAATGTTTCATTTCTTCGCTCTGGTAGGTAATAAGGCAAAGCGCGGCGTTGAGTTCCGCCACTCAACACGCAATGCCTCAAATTCGGCGGAAAGTGGGGAACGGAAGTGAAACGGAGTGTCATAACACTAGGTTTCACTTTCGTTCCCTCTGCCTACCCTGTCTACCCTGCCTAGTGCGGGATACAGCGTGAAGCTGAAAAAAAAAATGTTAAAATATTTTATGTTCCGTTTTAAGATTCGGCGGAAGGAGGGTAACGGAAGTTTCTTAATGGGAACGGAGGAAACACTAGGTTTCCAGGTTCCTTCTATCTATTAAACCCAGGTTCCCTTTGTCTACTGTGGGTTGTAATGGATAAAGCGTTAAGCCGAAAACCTTACCTTGTTTCAGTTTCGCTTAAAAAGAGACATTCTATGAAGCTGATAGTAATGAAAATATTATTTCTCTGCAAAACAGCAGTGAGTTCCGCAACCCAACAGGCCTTTACATGTCGTGGCGCAGGAGAACAAGCGTGTGACTGTAAACGAGACTGGTCGAGGATTCGATGCTTATTGGAAAAAAATAAATATTAAATGTCTCTATTTGGTATCTCCGGTAATGAAACAAAGCGGGGCGTTGAGTTCAGCCACTGTCTACGCAATGCTCCAAGATTTAGCAAAAAGTGAAGAACGAAAGTAGTTATATGGAAATGGAGTTTCTAAGCACTAGGTTCCCGATGACTTCCTTTTTATTCGCCGAATACGGCGTAAAAATAAAAAAAAAATAACATATAACATAAACATAAGTATATAATAATTTTAAACTTCTTATCAAGATTTTGAAAAACCAATTACTCATCTCAGTTTGTGGCCAAGTTTTGAGCTTTAACAAGCATCGTTGTAATTTAAGTTGTGCTCACAAACTTTATTATAACGAAAGGTGACATCTTTGCTTGAGTCCACGTTATATAAGTTTTGAACTTGTCTCGTTCTCTACTGTGTTCCCTTTTATAGGATCGGCGGTAGATGTGTAATGGGAACGAAAGAGACATAAGGTTCCCAGGTTCCCTCTGTCTATTGTGCTTTGTATTGGATTGAGCGCAAGGCTGAAAATCTTACCATGTTTCATTTCCGTTTAAAGAGATATGGGAGTTAACGGATTAATGGTCTAGTCTGATTGGTTAACGTCTGGCATCTAGCATGGGGGCAAAGGAAACAGTGTTATGGCACTTTCTTTACTTATTTTTTTTGGCTTTTTTTCCGTTTCACGCTGTATCCCGCACACGGTAGGGTAGTCAGAGGGATCTTAGGAATCTAGTGTTAAGACATTTCGTTCCGTTCCTCACTTTCTGCCACATTTGTGATAGTACGTATTGAGTTGAGAAACTGTTAATAGAGTGAACAAATAATACGTAGTATTATAAAAGCCTTAAACATTCTCTTACGTAAAACGGTCCTCGAGGCTATTTCTGTTATACAATGAATTAGAAATTTTATTACACGTGGATTGGCTCAACTGATATCATTAGAGTCTATATCAGTGTTTTTAACTGAAAATGCTCGTAGTATCTAATTGCAAACTAACCAAATATATCTAAACATATTTTTTTCTATGATCTTTTTTTTGTTACTTGTATGCTGACTCAATCTTCATATGGTTTTACAATCAAGATTTATTTTGATAAACTCAATTATGTATTTTTATCTACGAGTATATTAAAGATTTTAAAATTGCTGGACGTGTCAAATGAATGGATGAATAAATAAATATTAATTATTCAGCAACTAAAACTAAACTGTATGTTTTGCTTTTTGTAAATATATTTAAAAAAAAAAAAAACCGTCGTTTTTTAATTACTATTGTAGAGTTTCATTTAAAAAACATCGTACTATATTATATTTTATATATCATACATTTTTTAAATTATTGCTGTGTTAAGACACGTTGCGGTGTTGAGTTTCGCATTTAAAACCATCTCAAATATGGAAAAAAATGGCAACTCTACTTTGCAATACTTTCATTGTTATATTAATAAATATTAACAAAATCCTTATAAGAAGAAAATATTGAAATAACCAAGGCAATTCAAAAGGCAAAGCTAGTATCAATATGATATAAGCCGTTGTAAGCCCTTAAGGACTCTCGTGTATAGTCTAATTGGCAATTATTGGCACGTTGGCACTGTACTCAAAGTGGAGGTGCCAAGACACCAATTACTACAATTTCTACTTCATACGATATATTATATAAATGATTTAAGATTTCTTATTATGTTATCGCGTGTTATTTCTTCAAATTTTCATTGAAAATGGTAGTTTTAATTTCTTTTCAAGGAGGCCAGGTCGTGGCAGTTGTGAGTTCCATTCCCACTTGAGAACATAAAATATTTAATACCTGCATTGTCTCCACTCAATGTCTCCAAAAATCGACGCAAAATGGAGAACGTAATTTAAATGGGAACACGGGAACATGGGAACAGAGTGTCGTAGTATTAGGTTCCCAGATTCACTTAAAAAAGTCATAGCACTTACCTGTTGCAAATATTCTCCAATGAGAGGTGGGTATGATAGGTAGGACTCAGTGTTGTTGAAGTAGGAACCGTCTAGCGGAGGCATTGGGCTGGGTGCCGGCATGTAGCTTGGTTTGCCTGTGGACAAATGTTATAAATAAATATTTCATTTTCAGCTCCATACTGTAACATTCATGGTGGTAGGTAGTAATACAACTTATTTATGTTGTTAGCACCTCTGTAGCGAGATTTTTACAAATTTCCGCTACCCAAAGACAACTCGTATGAATTATCGTTTGGCAAGAGAGAATACTTTTTATTTTGATATTTTTACTGCTTTTTAAAGTGTTATTCCACATTTAAGACAGAAAATACTAAACTTAAATTTATATATAATGCTAACAATATAAATAAGTTGTAACAAGCGTATAACAATTTCGACGTAGCTTGTTGAGAACGAATGGCTTAGTTGGTCAGAGCACTTGAACAATTTTCAAGAAACGCAGGTTCAAATCATGCTTCGTTCGAAATTTTTATATACTTTTTAAATTTAAGTTTTGTATTTTCTATCCTAAGTGTGGATTAACATTTTAAAAAATAGTAAAAATACGATACTTTTGTTTCTTTCAATAAGATATCGAACTCCCTAGCCCCAGTTAAACCTGCCAAATATATTTCTATAAGAACATAATCTTACCGCTACTCCTTCCCAAAGTACTGTGACCGGACATATCCTTGTTTCGGTGTGGATGTGGTAACGTTCTCGCGTGGTCTCCTTCATACACTGCGTAGTTCGGCGGGGGATAGTCCAGTGGGGGTGGTATCAACCCTTGGTCATCCAGCATGTAGGCATCCGTCTGTGGGAAATGAGATACTGTAAACTGACTGTTATAGGTTCAATTCCTGGAGGAAGGAAATGTTTATAGTTTCATTTTTTCGTTATGGTAACAAAGCCCAGCGCGGCGTTGAGTTCTGCATCACAACAATGTGTCGACGATCTTGTGCTAATAGAACGTAATCTTAATATTAGGTTGGGTCTGACTACCCTGTCATTGCATTGCCATTAAAGGTCTTCCTTTCTCCATTTTCCGCCGAAGTCTGTCGGAATTACGTGTTGAGTGGCGAAACTTGGCTCGCTTAGCCTCTTTACCAAAACAAAGAAATGAAAATATTAAATATTTCATTTCCTCAAATGGGGATCGAACCCACAACCTGTCAGTTACAGTCACACGCTTGTGCCGCTGCGCCACGACAGACGGACACATGGACTATATCAAAGTGATTTATGGTCGTGATATTTTTTTTTCAGCTTTCACGCTGTATCCCATAAATGAAGGCAGAGGGAACTTGGGAACCTTGTGTCAAAACACTTCGACCCTTTCCCCAATTTAAAATAATAGTATATATTTAAGTTACCTGATTCATCATATGTCTATTTGGCATATTCGGTACTTCCGGTATTGGTGGTGGTCTTTCATCACCATCTTGGGAATAAGTCTCCGATTTCTCCGACACTGAACTCAAAGTTTCGCCGGTCATAGTATCATTGTATGAGGAGGGTGCGTACATTTCTATAGTATGCGATTTTGATGATTGCCCAGCTTGTTCTGTATGAAAAATAATTATAGTATAAGTATATAAGTTATGATAACTTCCTGTTTTTTTTAGTTTTGTTCTTATATACCAGGAAGTCAAGGGAACCTGCGAATGCAGAAGTAAGACCCTCCGTTCGCTTTCAACTTGCACTCACCATTTCGTATTGATTGGCCGAATCAATGTCACAGTTAGCCTTGTTATAAGAGCGAGGATTTTGTTATTTTTATTTATTATTTTTTTATTATTTATTTTTTATTTGTGGCAAGTTTACGTTAGTTTAATACAGTAAAGATGAACATTTTTGTTTCATAGGATTTCTTTTATAAAATAACGTACAAATAATTATATTATTATTATTACTTAAAATAAATTATAAATACTATTTCTATTTTACACTTAACACCTAATACTACACATGACACTAAAGCACATGAAATGAAAAAAAATAAAGAATAAAATCTGTATCAATATTTAAAAAAATATATTTTTCCAAAGCGTTTACCTATATCTCGATGGTCACAAATTCATTCTCGTTTAGGGTAATATTTTCCATTCTAACTCACCTTTAATTCTTCTGGAACGTCGAATGAAAATAAAGCATGCCTAAGCAAGCCGCGTTGCTAGATATCAAT
>CM032409.1:1991223-2091650 GCA_019049475.1 Eueides isabella | reverse complement strand
TTGTCTTTTTACCAGAGTAAGGGAATAAACTGAATCAGATCGAAGAAGCTTCACTACGAACCCGTGAAGGCATTTCAGGGACATCATGAATCGTGAAGAATACGACTAAAATGATGGAGAAGTGAATAAAAATAAATCAAACCCTGATGGGAATTAAATCAACAAGCCTTGCGCTTGTCATGCCACTGTGACATGATTGTCTATTATCATTTGTATTAAATACTCAGCTTCACGCTGTATCCCGGAAATACCACGGTAGGCAAAAGGAACTTGGGAACCTATTGTTCCGTTCCCCATTTACCGCCAAATTTGAGGCCTTGTATGTTGAGTTGCGGAACTCGTTGTGCCTCGATACCAGAGCAAAGAAATAAAAATATTTAAATCAGAAAATGTTTAATATTTAATTTTCTCGAATGGAGATCGAACCCACAACCTGTAGTTTACTGTCACACGTTTGTGACCCTGCGCCATACTATCTTTTTCAAGATTTACATACAAATATTTTTAAAGATGAATTGAACTTATATTATAAGTTATGTGTTTAACAGATTTATTGCTATAACCATTGTATCCAATCGCGGCGTTAGGATATAATGGCACATCACACGTCCCGCGGTGACGCTGTCGTTAAAATAATGTCTACCATTTTCTTTGTCTATAACAGAGTAAGTGTAGAAGTGGCATATTTTTTTTTTATATATATCCTATATCTCAGAATAGAGATAGAGTAGGCAGAGGGAACCTGGGAACCTAAGATACTTCATACTCATTAACACATTTATATTACCTAGTTTTTGCCCAATTTTAAAGATATTGAAATTTTATTAGATAATAATAATAGTAATAATTGAGGCCTGTCGTGGCGCAGCGGCACAAGAGTGTGACTGTAACCGACAGGTTCTGGGTTCGATCCCCAGTCGAGGAAATGAAATATTTAATATTTTCAATTTAAATATTTAATGTTTCATTTCTTCGCTCTGGTAATAAAGCAAAACGCGGCGTTGAGTTCCGCCACTCAACACGCAATGCCTCAAATTCGGCGGAAAGTAGGGAAAGGAAGTGGAACGGAGTGTCATAACACTAGCTTCTACTTCCGTTCCCTCTGCCTACCCTGCCTAGTGCGGGATACAGCGTGAAGCTAAAAAAGAAAAAAAAACTAATAATTGTTGGTTTGTTAGTCTTCTGTATTCCACATAGCAGGGTCACTAGCCCGAGTGGGGATCGAAGGTAACGAAGGCCTATAACGAAATTTCCTTTAATATTTAAAAAGTATAAATTTAATTTATGTATATTTGAAACTTGTAACTAATCATTTGGTACTGGTTTGGTTTGTACTCACAAATATAATTTTTAGGATACAAATTTTTATTTCTCACAAACATTGTGAAAATGTTCTTCTACAGCAAATTATAATATGATTTTCACCACATAATTCATATATATATATATATATATATATATATATATATATATATATATATATATATATATATATATATATATATATATATATATATATATATAATATATATATATATATATATATAGATATATATATATATATATATATATATATATATATATATAATATATATATATATATATATACTATATATATATATATATATATATATCTATATATATATATATATATATATATATATATATATATATATATATATATATATATATATATATATATTATAATATATATATAATATCTTTTCTTCTCTTCTTCTTTTTCGCCAATCGGTGGTAAGTCACAGCCTTGGTTTGATACGTCTTGCAAACTTGCTGCTTCTGGCAAGCGCGAGGCATATCGAACCCGGGCCAAGGCACTTGTCACTAAGGATCCAAAGGTGAAAACCTTAAAAGAAAGTACAACCGTGCCTCTAGGTACTTTAAGTGGCAAATTGCCAGAGCAAGGTCCGAGCACATCGCTAAAATCGGCGAGAAGCTTGAGAGTTACCCGTCGGGAACTCGCCAGTTTTGGGCCCTCTCAAAGGCTGCACTAAACAACTTTAACCAGCCTTCGCTTCCGCCGCTGCGCACGGAGAATGACATCTTGGTCCATACGGCGAAAGAGAAAGCCGATCTTCTGGGCGCTCTCTTTGCCTCAAACTCGACTATGGATGACCAAGGAGCAACGCCGCCAACCATCCCGCGGTGTCAGAGCTCAATGCCTGACGTTAAAATCAGTCAGAAAGCTGTTAGGCGAGCTCTCTCTTCCTTGGACATTCACAAGTCGAGTGGGCCAGATGGCATCTCTCCTCTTGTGCTCCGTTCATGTGCTCCTGAGCTGACTCCGGTGCTAACGCGTCTCTTTCGGCACTCTTACTCAGTCGGCGTAGTCCCAGATTCGTGGAAGAGCGCTCTTATCCACCCGATCCCGAAAAAAGGCGATGGCTCCGATCCAACTAACTACAGGCCTATTGCTATCACCTCCCTGCTCTCCAAAGTTATGGAGAGCTTAATCAATAGCCAGCTCTTGGTTTATCTAGAGGATCATCGATTGATTAACGACCGCCAATATGGCTTTCGTCAGGGTCGCTCAACCGGTGATCTTCTGGTTTACCTAACCCACCGCTGGGCTGCAGCTATTGATAGTAAGGGAGAGGGCCTGGCAGTTAGTCTGGACATGGCGAAGGCCTTCGATCGTGTGTGGCATGGGGCGCTCCTTGCGAAACTTCCATCTTACGGGCTTCCCGAGAATTTATGCAAGTGGATCGCTAGCTTTCTCACTGGGCGCAGCATCAAGGTCGCTGTCGACGGTTTTTGCTCTGAATTCATGCCCGTGAACGCTGGCGTCCCCCAAGGCTGCGTGCTGTCCCCTACGCTATTTCTTCTGCATATCAATGATATGTTGGAGGACTCTAACATACATTGTTATGCGGATGATAGTACTGTGGACGCTGTATACTCCGGCCGTGCCAGTCTTTCTCGGGAAAACGTCGACCAGTGCCGAAATCAACTTGTGTCTTCCGTTGAGGCATCCCTCAACAATGTCTCCGTATGGGGTGAAAAGAACCTAGTTCAATTCAACCCCCGGAAGACACAAGTCTGCGCGTTAACCACTAAAAAAACCCCATTTGTCGTATCACCAGTTTTCGAGAACACTCCCCTTAAAGCCGCGCCCTGTATCAGTATATTGGGCCTCAGCTTTTCGAACGACTGCCAGTATCGCGATCATCTGGAAAGCAAGGCCAAGTTGGCCTCGAAGAAACTGGAGGTCATCAGCAGAGCGAGACAGTATTTCACGCCAAAACACCGTCTGGCCCTGTATAGGGCCCAGGTTCGGCCTCATATGGAATACTGTTCTCACCTCTGGGCTGGTGCACCCCAGTATCAGCTTGAACCATTTGATCGCGTACAACGTAGAGCCATTCGAATCGTTGGGGACCCAATGATCTGTAAGGGGCTTGACACTTTGGCTTTGCGTAGAGACGTATCTTCACTGTGCGTTCTCTACCGCATTTATCACGGGGAGTGTTCTGGAGAACTGTTTGACTTGGTACCTGCCGCCGAATTTTCTAACCGCACAGTCCGCCACAAGTTACTATACCATCCACAACATCTGGATACGTGGCAATCTACTACTGTGCGGTTTCGTAGGAATTTCTTTCCACGCACCATACATCTCTGGAACGGCCTACCCGCGGCAGTATTTCCAGGTCGATACGACATGGGTACCTTCAAAAAGCGCGTCTACGTACACCTCAAAGGCCGGCAACGCACCTGTAGCTCCCCTGGTGTTACACGGGGCCGTGGGCGACGGTGATCACTTACCATCAGGTGACCCGTACGCTCGTTTGCCTTGCCTTTTCCATAAAAAAAAAAAAAAAAAAAACGAATAATTCAGCGACAGGCTAAATGTAGTCGTTTATTTTTTTCGACTTTAAGCAGTATTCCGCACTTTGCAATGAAAGCTTTCTCCCAAATTTAAGGCACTGCATGTTTATTTATTTATTTATTTATTTATTAAGGAAGACATACAGTTTTACAAGTACTTCAAATAAAAACCAAATTTACATTCAATTAACCAATGAAGTCTTTACATAAAATAGTACAAAAAAAAATAGCTAGATGTAAAATGTTGAGTTGCGAAACTCAACACCGCGCTTTGCCCTGTTACGAAAGCCAAGAAATTAAAATATTTTATATTCAATTTGGTCGAGTGGGATTTGAACCCACAACCTGTCACGTTTCCCTAAAATCATGTCACATCTTGACAGCAAATATATTTAAATTGTTACAATTTTTTGACATGTCTATCCAATAATAGAACTATGGCTGTCTCTCAAGAATGTACCTAGTCGAATGAACTTACTTAAATTGAACGTGTCAGTTTACCTTCACATTACTTTAATGTAATACTGTGCTTTTTTTTCTCTGAAAATTAACCAAAGCCTATCGTAACGCAGAAGCGTGTGACTGTAAACGATAGGTTGTGGGTTCGATACCCACTCGAGGAAATGAAATATTTATTATTTTAATTTGAGTATATAATGTTTTTAGTTCTTTAGTCTATTCGAAACTTAAAATCTTTAAAGCCATTCCATTTGAGGCCTGTTGTGGCGCAGCGGCACAAGAGTGTGACCGTAACCGACAGGTTCTGGGTTCGATCCCCAGTCGAGGAAATGAAATATTTAATATTTTCAACTTAAATATTTAATGTTTCATTTCTTCGCTCTGGTAATAAGGCAAAGCGCGGCGTTGAGTTCCGCCACTCAACACGCAATGCCTCAAATTCGGCGGAAAGTGGGGAACGGAAGTGGAACGGAGTGTCATAACACTAAGTTTTACTTCCGTTCCCTCTGCCTACCCTGCTAAGTGCGGGATAAAGCGTGAAGCTGGAAAAAAAAAGAAAAAAAAAAAAAAAAAAACCTTCCACATCTGTGTTCTCTTGTGGGAAGACTGAGCTCCGATGCTTGCGCTGTTAGAAAAGTGAGGCAGCTTACGATGTTGATACTGCTCGGCTAGTGTACTTTAACTATTTTCATAACTATAGTATATTGTCATATGGAATGCCACTTTGGGACAAAACTGTAGATATCGAATCCATCTATCTATTAGTATACGGTATTCTAACGGTTGCATCACAGTACATATATGATAATATAATAAGTACTTGTTCGCAAAAACATCCACAACTACTTGATATCAATGCAAGCAGTAAAAATAAGCTAATCATACATAGTTTTTTGTTGAAAAAGTTAGTAGATCTTTTATGGGGCATGGTACACGTATGTACAATAAAATCCTACAAGTGATTTAAAAACTTGCCACTTCAAAAAATTTAAGTGAAAGTTAAAAATATGTTGTCGGCAAAGTGTATTATTTAATTCAAGATTATTATCATGATAACAATGTGTGGGATTAAATGCTGTTGGTATTCACTCAGGAAGCTAACTATGTTATGTATTTACTTTAATTTATATCAAATACAAATCAAATGTTGGGTTTCTTGCCGGCTCTTCTCAGCAGACCCGCTTTCCGAGCCGATGGTAGTTTCCTGTAGGAGTGACACTAAAGACATTATTATGTAATTTGACGATTCCAAAGTGCGATTCAAACGGCCTAATTGAATGAAGAATATTTTAACTATGATTTTTTGAACACTAGACAGGGTAGGCAGAGAAAACTTGAGAATTAGTATTATTAAGACACGACGTTTTGTTCCCAGTTTTTTTTTTCCAAATTGGAGACATTTTGCGTGGTGAGTGGCATAACTATGCCCCGCTTTGTGCTGTTTACTAAGGTGAAGAATTGAAAATATTAAATATTTAAATTGGTAATATTCCATTTCCTCGAGTGGGGATCGAATCCGCTACCTGTGGCATTTAAGTCACATGCTTGTGCCCTTGTGCCCTGACAGGCCTCGTAAGATTTTTTTTTTCAGCTTCACGCTGTATCCCGCACTAGGCAGGGTAGGCAGAGGGAACGGAAGTGAAACCTAGTGTTATGACACTCCGTTCCACTTCCGTTCCCCACGTAAGATTATTATATACTTTAATATCTATAATCGCTATTCTAACCAAACTATTGATGAGTTTCATTGATTGTACAATTCAACGGAGCGTTTCACCTAAGTAATATGACTTAGTAACTAAATAATTGTTTTGTATACAAGTAGAGCCAGATGCTCCAATAATTTGTACAAATGACTTGTGCCCTGGCAGTCTGTGGCGTACGGGCACAAGCGAACGGTTGTATTAAATATTTTAATTTTTTCGCTCTGATATCAAGGCAAAGCCCGTCGTTGAATTCTATCACTCAATGCCTCAAGTTCGGTGAAAATTGAACAACGGAATGAGGTTTCAAAGCTCCCTCTGGTTACTCTGCCATGTGCGAGATACAGCGTGAAACTTTTTCTGGTAAGATAGATTCCAGTTTTGACTTCTCTATTCACCACTTAACACTCTAAAACAATAATTTAAAATATATTATATATATTCATTGCTTTTTAGAGGGAAGTTCGGAGCCTAGTGATAAGACACTCCATTCGTTCCCCACTTACCGCCGATTTTAAATCATTATGTATTAAGTTGCGGAACTCAACGCCGCCCGTAACCTTATTACCAGAGTGAAGAAATGAAAACATTAAATATTAATATTGAAATTATTAAATATTTTATTTCCTCGAGTGGGAATCGAACCCACAACCTATCGCTTATATTCAGCACTTGTATCTCTGCTCAATTTAAAAAAAAATGAATGTATATATTACATTATTATTTTTTTTTTTCAATTCACATACAAAAACACACAAAAGATATTAAAAAAAAAACAAAACAAAGTAACAAATAATAGAAGAGAATAAATAAATTTCTACACAAAAGGAAATTACCAATCGATTTGTAAATGCAAACAATATGGATACTTCAGATTGTATTATTGCTTACAATAGGCAAGGAGCTGGCTGTTGTTTACTTACTGTAAATAAATAAATGTTGTTAGTACAACTTTAATACGCAATGCCTCAAATTCAGTGGAAAATGAGGAATGGAATGGAATTCCTTAACACTAGGTTCCCAAGATTCCTCTGCCTACTCTGCCAGATTATATTTCAGTCGACAAGACTGATTAACGTTCAGTCAGATAAAATTAAAATATAATTTTAAGTAAATATATATTACTTTTTACGTTGTATCACCAATATAGAAAGGTAGAGGATATCTATTAATAAGACATTTCATTACACAGCGGTTCTCAACGCTGTGCTTTATCTGCCAGAACGGGATTTTAGTGAAAACATATATACACAAATTTTTGTCATTATGTAATGATTCAAAAAAAATATTATCAATTAAGTTTGTTGAATACAACTTTCAGTATTACACATTATAAAACAAATACATGTTTACATATATTTTGCCTGGGGTATCCAGGATATCCATATAGATTACTCCGAGTGGGAATCGAATCCACATCTTGCGCCAGAACACAACCCTAAAAAACATAAGAAAATATAATATTTATTAAACTTTTTAAGTCAAACATTTACTCCATACCAAAAACACCTATATACTTTGCAAAAAAACATAATATTTGTAAAGAAGGCAAGGCGTCGCGATTGTCTTTAATAGGCCAAGAGGCAGCTTTTTATTTGTTCACTTCCGTTCCTCGAGTTGCCTTTGTCGGAACAAGAATTATGTTTTCATTGCATTTTTAAAAGGAAGATTTTAAAATATCTGCCGTTTTGAAATGGACTTGACGCTGTCTTCTTATGTTTGTATAACACTGGCTTTTAGACTATAACTATAGATTTAAGTACTTTACCATGATAATATATAGGCCTGCGGCGTGTTATGGCGCAGCGGCACAAGCGAATGACTGTACACGACAGGTTGTGGGTTCCCAATCGAGAAAATGTAATATTTAATGTTTTCAAATGTAATATTTAATGTTTTTATTTCTTCGTTCTGGAAACAAGGCAAAGTGCGGCCTAAAATTCAGCAGAAAGTGGAGAAAGAAAGTGGAACGGAGTATTTTAACACCAGGATCCTAAGTACACTCTGCATACCCTTCTATATGCGGGATTTGTGAATAAAAAAGGCAAGATATAGCCTCTATTTTTCTTTTAAATTATGTTAATAAGAGAATAGACAATGGAGGAAATAGAGAATTCCAATATCCACCATAATTTATTGAAGACAACACGTTTTACACTTGAGCATTGAAATTAATACAATTTATATATAATTACTCTACTCAGCTTCACGCTGTATCCCGCACATGGCAGGGTAGACAGAGGGAACTTGGGAACCTAGTGTTAAGACACTCCGTTCCACTTCCGTTCCCCACTTTCCGCCGAATTTTGAGGCGTAGCGTGTTGAGTGGTGGAACTTAATGCCACGTTTTGCCTTGTACCAAAGCGAAGAAGTGCAAACATTAAATATTTAACTTGAAAATATATAATATTTCATTTCCTCAAGTGGGGGGGTTACAGTCACACGTTCGTGCCGCTGCGCCTCGACAGGCCTCTATATATAATTATTTTTAACATATTTAATATTTACTATGTTTAACTATTTTTAAAGTGTTATCCATACTTAGGAAAGAAGAAATACTAAATGTACTGTAACAAGCGTATAAAATTAGAAGCGTTAAGAGAATTCCGTCGTGACTTGGTGACAACGAATGGCTTAGTTGGTCAGAGCGCTTGGACGGTTCCCAAGAGGCGCGGGTTCAAATCCTGCTCGTACAAATGTTTATACGATTTTAAATTTAATATTAATATGATATTCCACATTTCAGAAAGAATAATATTATTTTTACAAAACGTAAAACAATTTTAACGTAACGGGATTTGAACTTATGGCCCTTGGAGACCGTCCAAACCTCAAACCCTAAAGACAATGAGGTACTAAATATATAATTTCTCTCGAGTGACAACGGAACTCAAAACATTTCTCGATTAAATTGCTACAAC
This sequence comes from Eueides isabella, assembly GCA_019049475.1. Taxonomy (NCBI): domain Eukaryota; kingdom Metazoa; phylum Arthropoda; class Insecta; order Lepidoptera; family Nymphalidae; genus Eueides; species Eueides isabella. The sequence goes on along the minus strand of CM032409.1, from coordinate 2,082,718 downwards.
AGGCCTGGTTATCATAGCGTTATCATACTAACGGCGTTAAGTTACGCCACTCTTCCCTACACTGAACGGGATACAGCGTGAAACTAAGTAATATAAAGTATATATGTTCTTAAAACGGAAATCGAACTGACAACAACCGTGCTTATAACCAAATCAAAATATTCACACTATAAAAACGATGTAACAATTAAATGAAGCCCATCGCTAATTAGTTATTCACGCGGGATGATTTAGTTGCTGTTTTTGGCACACATTACGACATGTTAACAACGTATTAATACATGTTAAGTGGTATTTTACTGCTATTGTTTTAATTAGGCCTTTTAAAGAGATATTGGGTTCGATTCCATTTTGGGGGCGTGATTATTTCCATTTAATCAGGTAATGAGGTAGTCTCGTGGCGCAGCGGCACATTCGTGTGACTTTATCGTGACATGGTGGTTGTGGGTTCGATTGCCACTCGAGGAAATGAAATATTTATAATTTTCAAATTAAATATTTAATGTTTTCATTTCAGCCCTGCCACTAAACGCTATGCTTGAGGCATATTCTATTATATTTATATTCAGCGGAAAGTGGGGAACGGAAGTGGAACGAAGTGTCTTAACATTAGGTTCCCAAGTTCTCTCATCCTACCCTGCCATGTGCGGGATACCGGGTAGGGACTAACGGGTAGATATTTGTACTAGATATTAAATACTTTTGTCTATATTTATTTATATTCAAACTCGGTACCATCAATAGGCATCTATTGTAATAAGTATCACCGCGTCAGGTTGGTTTAACGAAAATTGGATACTTACAAAGTTTTCTAAAGATAAGACAAGTACTATCATTTGTAAAAGTTTCATGAGTTATAGAACTTTATAACAAGCGTAGCGTATTCAATATTGTAATATGTATAATGAGAGAGACTTGAAATATATATATGTATATATATATATATATATATGTATATATTTTATTTTACGTTTTTTTTTTATCTCGCATATGACAAGGTAAGTAGTGGGAACTTGGGAACCTAAATTAGACATTCTGGCGAATTTGTTGCTTTGCGTGTCAACGCTGTGGCGAGTGGGAGAATTCAACGCCTTGCTTGAGCCCGTTACCAGAGCGAGGAAATAAAAATATACAATATTTCATTTTATAGGGTGAGGATCGAACCCACAATCTGTCTAGCTTCTAGTCAGCAATTTGCGCTTCTGCGCCACAACAGTGTTATATAAAGATAGTAAAAAAATTATTTGCTTTTTGTATATATACATATATGTATGTATATGCGTTGTTTAAGTGTTTGTTTGATTGAACATACTAATCTCAGGAACAACCAGTTTTGTTTTTATTAACCGCTATATATAAAATTGAATACCTTATAGCTAACAAAATTAATTTGCAGGCGTGTACATACATTTTGTATATTTTTTCACAGCTTCACGCTGTATCCCGCAGACGGTAGGGTAGGCAGAGCAATTGTGGCATTGCGTGTTGAGTGGCGGAACTCAACGCCGCGCTTTGCTACCAGAGCAATGACATGAAAATAAGAAATATTTAATTTCCCAGAGTAGGTATCGAACTCACAACTTGTAATATTTACAGTCTACTATATGTAATTAGAAATTAGTTTTTTTTTCTGTGCTTCAAGGGATCGTGGACCCGAAATATTTGACAATCATGTCAGCTCAATACTTCCACGCAAACTTGAGATAATTAGTCTAAATAAACAGACAGCAATCCTAGATCGTTTTAATCTTTGGTAAGGAAGTCTAAGAACGAAGTTAAACGCCGTTTTTTGTCTAACCACTTTGTAAAATATTACAAGTGATTAGACAAAAAACTTTGTAAAATATTCTATACTTACAGTACGGCAAAGCTAGGAAAGATCTTTTTTTATCAGAAAGGTTGCTCCAAAGGAGAATCGAACTTGTGACCATCGTCTGAACAGCCGAGCACTGTTCCACTGCGATACGATAATATCGATTGCCTCTTATATAATTTATATGTAATAATTAAGAGTTGACCGCAGAATATAATAATTATATTGCGGTTACGTTTATTATGAAACTGGTCTTCCTACTTTCGTATATTACAAAAATATGTTTATATTTAAATAAAATTATACCAATGGTAGTGGGTTCGATACCCGCTAGAGCAAAATTAAATATTTACTACTCACTCAGCTTCACGCTGTATCCCGCACGTGGCAAAGTAGCAGAGGGAACTTGGGAACCCAGTGTTAAGCACTCCATTCCACTTCCGTTCCCCAATTTCCGCTGAATTTGAGTCATTGCATGATGAGTCGCGGAACTCAACGCCGCACTTTGTCTTGATTAAATATTTAATATTATCATTTCTTCGTCGTTCTGATAACCACTTAACACGCAATGCCTGCCATGTTCGCCGTGAAATGGTAAACGGAACAGAGTCTCTTAATACTAGATTCTCAAATTCCCTTTGCCTATCCTGCCATGTGCGGGATACAGCGTGAAGATCAGTAAGAGTGAGAACGAGATTGAGAATGAGAGAGATATACATACATATACATATACAAACGACAGAAGCTAATAAAAGCGTGTTAAAAACCCGATCATACGTTATTGTAAACGTGACTTAAAAAAAGTTGACATATTTAAATATACAGACGGAAGCACATAATTTGTATGAAATAAGCTGCAGTTATAAGTTTGTAATGTTCTCCTACGGGCATCGAACCCATAACCACTACACCGCTATGGTGTTTAATGGTAAAACCATTATACCCCATTGTTTGCTTTATTTCTTGCGTAGCCATAACTTTACGATCGATACGTAATCATATACATGATTGATTTACAACCGATAAGTTAAAATTAAGTTGAATATTAATTTGTATTTATGTATGTTTGTAGCTTTTTTGCATATATTCCGTATACAATGCGGAGATAAAGGCAATCATGGGGAACAAAAGATCTTAATATTAGGTTCCCGGGGTCCCCCTGTCTACCCTGCTATGCGCAGTATTACAAAAAAAATTAGCGATGTATTTTTCGTTCGTCTGTCTATACTAAATCATCATACTCAAGGTAAGTCATATGCGGAAATTAGGTGATTTACTAAATATTTTAATTTGTTATTATTTAATATTAGTGCTCTACTTCTGTGCCATTTCGATATCATTGTTTTTTATATATATGGTGGCTTTCTTTTCTTTCAGTAACGCCCTTAGCATGTCTTCGTAAATAGTTTTTCGCTGTGTGATTTCGGCTTAGAATAAGATCACCATGGTACTGATGATGTCGTAAGAGGCGACTAAACTACGTGTGGAAGAGTCACGTTGTCAGCAATGACAACACGTTATGGGCAGACTCGACCGGATCGTTACCACCCCCGGCATTTAAAACCAGCATATCACATTGGGTAGTGCCGGGCCCCGGTGCCCATACACCTTACAGACGGATAATGCTCCTGTAGCTCCTCTGGTGCTACACGGGGCTGTGGGCGACGGTGGCTACTTACTATCAGGTGCCCCTTAAGCTTGTTTGCCCTGTCCTATCCATAAAAAAAGTCTACCTAACATTTGTTGTGTACTCTACCAAAGCGTTTTGCATGTGATGGAACAAGAAGAAGAAGCACTTCTAAGTTGATCACCATAGGTGTTGATAATCTCCTAGGGCATTACCACCTCAAATTCTGCTTATAATACAATAAATGTTATTTTTCTTATAATTATAACGTAAAATTGGATATTTAACTAGTTTCATGCACAATGGCAGTTATTGAGGAAATAGTAACAATGAATGAGGTGATTTATACGCAACTACCAACTAGTGTTACATGATTTTACTAATAAGGATGTAGGGCAATAAAATATAATGATTTTTGATATATTTAAACTGTTATTCCACACTTAGAAAAGAAGAAATATAAATTTAAAAAACATATGAAAATTTTCGCGGGTTTATATATATATATATATATATATATATATATATATATATATATATATATATATATATATATATATATATACATATATATATATATATATATATATATATATATATATATATATATATATATATATATATATATATATATATATATATATATATATATATATATATATATATATATATATGATGAAGCAAGCAAAAAAATATGTATATCAGTTTCTAATTGTAAGCACGATGATAGTGGGTTCACAATCACACTCAGTCGAATAATTTTATTTATTTTATTTCATTACTGTTATATATCTATAATCAAGCGTTGATTTTTGCGTTTTTCGACACATTCTCAAAGACTGAACCGAAAAAATGTATAATCAGGCAAATCTTTTGAATAAAGTTGAGTTCCGTCACTCAGCACGCAATGCCTCAAATTCGGCGGAAAGTGGCAAACGGAAGTGGAACGGGGTGTTAACACTAGGTTCCCAAGTTCCCTTTGCCTACCCTGCCATGTCCATGGATACATCGTGAAGCTGAGAGAGTGAGAGAGTATATATAGCGTAGTGTCAGACTTCATCCCACACTTCGTACGGATAAGCAAATGTTGTCATATAACTCGACGCGTATAATTAAAGTGCGGATTCGACTATGTGAAGTGAGGTCGACGAGTCTTGGCCACTTTGAAGCCTTGCTAATGTATAGCTAGGTAGGTAGAATAAAAAAAAATATCAAGAGATCGTTTTTCTTTTTTTAATTTTCTTTTCGAGCGAAAAAACCACGAAAGTTTCAGCATGGTACGTGTAAAAGAAGTACAATATTTTATAAAAGTCAAAACGGCCATTAGTCATCTACTATACTGTACCTACTTTTCTGGGACAGATACTGATAAGAGAGGAGGATACAATGTGATTACGATTTGTATTATAATGATGAATAAGAAGAGCGATACTCAAATTTCTCATATATATTTTCATGTGTTTATCATGTTTAATGGTGTACAGGCGTGTCACAAGTGTGTGACTCTTAACGTGACAAGTTGTAGGTTCGATCCCCACTCGAGGAAATGAAATATATATTAGTTTCTTTTAATCGCTCCCGTAAGAAGGCAAAGCGCAAGTAATGCCTCAAATTCAACGGAGAGTGGAGAACGAAACGGAATATTTTAACACTAGTTTGTCTAGTCCCTCTGCCTGCCCACTCTGTATTGTGCAGGATACAGCGTCAAACTGGAGAAAATGGTGTCGATATTTAAAACGGTTTTAATCCTTATAGTATCAACTGCCAAGATAACTATGTTTTCTTTCCCCAAACAGAGATTGAAACCACATCCATTATATTTACAGTAATCCCTTCACCACACCACTGCACCATAATAACCTTTAATTCTATTCAAGATTAATATAAATTAAAAATCATTGATAAGCTTTTTGTAACACATTTACGTCAAATAATATAATAAAATAATTTAAAAAAAAAGCAAAAGGGAGACTCAAACCTGCACCTCTTGAAAGCAATCTTACCACTCTGACTTCTAATAAATGCGTTCTTATCAAGCTTACTTATATGTATAAAAATTTAAACGAAGCAGGATTTGAACCCGTGCCTCTTGGAAATTATCCAAGCTCTCTGATCAACTAAGCCATACGTTCCCACCCAGCTATGTCGTCGAAATTCTTATATATATATATATAATATATATATATATATATATATATATATTATATATATATATATATATATATATATATATATATATATATATATATATATATATATTATATATATATATATATATATATATATATATATATATATATATATATATATATATATATATATATATATATATATATATATATATATATATATATATATATATATATATATATATATATATATAGATATATATATATATATATATATATATATATATATATATTATATATATATATATATTATATATATATATATATATATATATATATATATATATATATATATATATATATATATATATATATATATATATATATATATATATATATATAGATATATATATATATATATATATATATATATATATATATATATATATATATATATATATATATATATATATATATATATATATATATATATATATATATATATATATATATATATATATATATATATATATATATATATATATATATATATATATATATATATATATATATATATATATATATATATATATATATATATATATAAGAATTTCGACGACATAGCTGGGTGGGAACGTATGGCTTAGTTGATCAGAGAGCTTGGATAATTTCCAAGAGGCACGGGTTCAAATCCTGCTTCGTTTAAATTTTTATACATATAAGTAAGCTTGATAAGAACGCATTTATTAGAAGTCAGAGTGGTAAGATTGCTTTCAAGAGGTGCAGGTTTGAGTCTCCCTTTTGCTTTTTTTTAAATTATTTTATTATATTTATTTGACGTAAATGTGTTACAAAAAGCTTATCAATGATTTTTAATTTATATTAATCTTGAATAGAATTAAAGGTTATTATGGTGCAGTGGTGTGGTGAAGGGATTACTGTAAATATAATGGATGTGGTTTCAATCTCTGTTTGGGGAAAGAAAACATAGTTATCTTGGCAGTTGATATTAAGGATTAAAACCGTTTTAAATATCGACACCATTTTCTCCAGTTTGACGCTGTATCCTGCACAATACAGAGTGGGCAGGCAGAGGGACTAGACAAACTAGTGTTAAAATATTCCGTTTCGTTCTCCACTCTCCGTTGAATTTGAGGCATTACTTGCGCTTTGCCTTCTTACGGGAGCGATTAAAAGAAACTAAGATATATTTCATTTCCTCGAGTGGGGATCGAACCCACAACTTGTCACGTTAACAGTCACACACTTGTGACACGCCTGTACACCATTAAACATGACAAAAACATGAAAATATATATGAGAAATTTGAGTATCGCTCTTCTTATTCATCATTATAATACAAATCGTAATCACATTGTATCCTCCTCTCTTATCAGTATCTGTCCCAGAAAAGTAGGTACAGTATAGTTGATTACTAATGGCCGTTTTGACTTTTATAAAATATTGTATCTCTTTTACACGTACCATGCTGAAACTTTCGTGGTTTTTTCACTCGAAAAGAAAATTAAAAAAAGAAAAACGCTCTCTTGAATTTTTTTTTTATTCTACCTACCTAGCTATACATTAGCAAGGCTTCAAAGTGGCCAAGACTCGTCGACCTCACTTCACATAGTCGAATCCGCACTTTAATTATACGCGTCGAGTTATATGACAACATTTGCTTATCCGTACGAATTGTGGGATGAAGTCTGACACTACGCTATATATACACTCTCACTCTCTCAGCTTCACGCTGTATCCATGCACATGGCAGGGTAGGCAAAGGGAACTTGGGAACCTAGTGTTACCACCCCGTTTCACTTCCGTTTCCCACTTTCCGCCGAATTTGAGGCATTGCGTGCTGAGTGACGGAACTCAACTTTATTCAAAAGATTTGCCTGATTATACATTTTTTCGGTTCAGTCTTTGAGAATGCGTCGAAAAACGCAAAAATCAACGCTTGATTATAGATATATAACAGTAATGAAATAAAATAAATAAAATTATTCGACTGAATGTGATTGTGAACCTACTATCATCGTGCTTACATTTAGAAACTGATATACATATTTTATTTTGCTTACTTCATCCACTTACAGCATGGTAAACAGAACTAGCAAAAAATTCAAAAGAATTGGGAACGAAACTTCTTAACACTAGGTTCCCATGTTCCCTATGCCTACCCTGTGCGGGATACTGCGTGAAGCTGAGGTTTTAAATATTGACGAACTGTCACGAAATCATTGTAAATTTGATAATTTACAAAATATAAAAGATTAGAATTAGTCAAAAACTAAGCTTTTTCAATAATATTTTTTACTTACTTCTTTCTATACATACTTACAGATGACTTGAAAGAAAGTTTTGAGTACATAAATTATACTACATATTTTAAATAAGTCGAGCGAACGTAAATTGATGATAGGTTTGTCTAAAATCTAGAATCTATGTTTTTCCTATATACCGAAGCATAAAGATATATACAAATATAAGAAAATATATCTTAGCTTTCACAGTGTAACGGCACCCCGCCTTGAAGTTGTAAGATTAAAACACAAAAGAGCGAACTCTCATGTAAGAAGGATTTGCAATTAAATGCCTCACGAGCAATTTAACTTAATATTAAGATTTAAATATATGTATAAATGTATGTATGTATGGATGTTTGTATGTGTATTTGCTGTTTACTTGCGAATATTATTATTATACTTACTCCGCTTTTATATTTTAATTGGGATTATATTTAATTTTTCAATCTTATTACTTATTTTAGATTAAAAAATCGTGTGACTGTAATTGATAGGTTCTGGGTTCGATCCCCAGTCGAGGAAATGAAATATAAAATATTTTCAATTTAAATATTTAATGTTTCATTTCTTCGCTCTGGTAAAAAGGCAATGCCTCAAAATTCAGCGGAAAGTAGGGAACGGAAGTGGAACGGAGTGTCCTAACACTAGGTTCCCGGGTTCCCTCTGCCTACCCTGCCTCGTGCGGAATACAGCGTGAATCTTAAAAGAAAAAAATATAAAAATAAAAAAAAAATCGGAGATTAAAGGTTTTTTTGCTTCACGCTGGATTCTGCACTTGGCAGGTTTGGCAGAGGGAACTTGGAGTGCTTAGACACTATATTCCGTTTTCCAGTGTAACACCAGAGGAGCTACAGGTGAGTTGCTGGTCTTTGAGATAGATGGTTACGACATGATCAGTACAAGGATGATACGTTTATTTATTATTTTAGTGTATTAAAATTTTTGTATCCACAATCATTTAACTTAATTTTAACAGTAATGAATTTATAGCTACTTAAATATAACACAGGGGCATGAGAGAGTGACTGTAAACGCGATAGCTTGGAGGTGCGATCTCTATTGGAGGAAATTATATGCTGAAGAGGAAGTTAAACGCGGTGTTAAGTTCCACCGCCCAGTACGCAATGCCTCAATAATTATTAAATTGAGGACCGGAAGTAATATATGCGACTGTCTTAACACTAGGGTACTGAGCTTTCTCTACCAACTCTGCTATATGGGGAAAGTAAAAAATTATAGATTCGATGGCTCTTTGTACTTTGCATTTCACTAAGTTATGATTCTTTTAATAATACAAAGTATCTTCTTATTTTTTGCCAAGTAGGCAGAAGAAGCTAATGCTAAGATCTCAAATCGAGACATCATGCGATGATTAGCGGAACTCAACACCCCGCTTTAGCTCACTTAAAAAATAATCAAGAAAACGATTGGATTCAATTAGTTTAATATAATGAAAGAATAATTACCTCTTTCATAACTATCCATTTGCACTTTCCCACTGTACTGGGATTAATGATCGATTGTCAAACTAAGTGTTGTGATATACAGACAGATAGGCGTTAGATTAATTATAGTAATTGTTTTTTAACGTCTTAATTTTGATACTCGTACATATACCACCCCTTATTGTTTTTATAGGACAATATTGCTTTCATGTATCTATTAGATTAAGCGAAAGCACGACAGAAATCCCATTTTTGTCCAAAGTTCTAGAAAAACTAAACAAAATGTAAAGAAAACGATCCATGTTCATCTCAAAACTCTCAAGAATGTTTATGTGAAATTTCTTCACAATCGGTTCAGCAAATTGGACGTCACAGATAGACGGACAAACAGAAATACTTTCAAATTAATAGTATTAGTATGGATTGAGAAATATATCTATAGCACATCTATCAGTATGGAATCAAAGACATTTAGTTCTAAATCAGTCTTGACATGGGAAAACATAGACAATAGTGTATTTCGTTTATCTAATAGCGTGCCAGATATTAGCTAAATTATGTATATGAAAGTTGAAATGTGTAGAAAATATACTTTTTTAATTCGTTCCGATGAAAATGTTGATTGAGGCCAGTTTAAGCGTTGGACCGTAAGTCTGTTGCTGAAAACCAAGTGACAAGGTATGGATTCGATTTGTACTCGAGAAAATGAAATATTTTTATTTCCTTGCTCTGGTAACGAGGTATAACGTTTAAACGACGTTGAGTTTTGCCACTTAATACTCAATGCCTCCAGAATTGAGTGAAAAGTAGGGAACGGAAGTGTCTGAATAGGAACGGGGTGTCTTAACACTAGATTTCCAGGTTCCTTTTGCTTATCCTTTGATGTATTGGTTACAGCATAAAAAAATGAAGATTACGATTGCTTTTCATATTTTGGTATGTAATTTGTTAATTACAATGAGTTTACTTTAATTTTTCCTACAATATTAATGGTACTAGGTATCTGTTACGTTCCGGTCCGTTCCGACCTTCGTAAACATAATATCCCAAGATACTGTGACACTATTTCAATATCTTAGGTACAGAGGAAGATTCGTAAAAAGAATGTAATGATACCCCGGAGAGCTTGTATAAAGAGGTTAATGACAGTAAACGAGAAAGATATCATTTAGAGCTTCGTTCTCTCTGGCAACCCCAAGGGATAAAGCGTCATGCTATAAATAAATGGTTGTCGTGTCGTGCCTTGAAAAGTACCTAATAAGAGAATTTCCTATGCACATGGAGTTTCAATTTTTTTCAACTCATGTACTGAGCAAAGTAAGTAAAGGGAACCTGGGGAACCTGGCATAAAAACACCGAATTCAGTTTGTAACTCAAAAGTGTGTAAATAAATCCAATAATAATAAAATGTAATAAATCCACTACTAAAAGAAGCCACGCCCCCTCAAGTAAAAGCAAATATAATCTACTTACTTACTCAGCTTCACGCTGTATCCCGCACGGAGCAGGGTAGGCTGATGGAACTTGGGAACCTAGTGTTAAGACACTCCGTTCTGATACCAACTATACGCCGAATTCGAAGCATTGCGTGTTGAGTGGCGGAACTTAACTCCTAGCTTTATCCAGAGCAAATGAATTAGAATATTAAATATTTAAATGGAAAATATTTCATTTCTTTGAGTAGGGATTAAACCCACAACGAGAGTCATATGCTTGTGCCACGACATGCCTCATATACAATCTAATAACTCATAATTAGCACTATCCCGAACTGAACAGTGTATTAGGAATAACGCTAATATGAAACGTTTCGGTAATTACACTTAGTTAATCAATCAATGTCAATTAGAGAAGCATTCTCTGAGATAGTTCGTAGTTTACTTTTGAGTTGCTTAAGCTGTTTTAAGTTAAGATTTTGGATTTTGTAGGTTCCCGCTGTGTTCTGAGCGTAGCGGGATAGAAATCTGGGAACCTAGTTTTAAGGTACTAAGTTTTTATTAAAACACTTGCGTTCCCCAATTTCCTCTGAAATCTTGAGGCTATATGTGTTGAGTGGCGGAACTCAGCGTCACAAAACGAAATATGAAATATTTATTTGTCACATACAGAAAAAATAATGAGAAGAAACACAGCCACATAGAGAATCATCCTCGGCATTTAAGACCGGCGTTAAGTAGTGGCTTTGGCCACTGCGTTTCACATTACGTAATGTCGGGTATACCCATCGGTATGGTATGTCGGCGGTACCCATCTACCTTAAAGGACGGCAACGCTCCTCTGGAGTTACACAGGATCGTGGGCGACGGTTATCACTTACCATTTGGTGACCCCTCACGCTAAAATATAATATAATATTGTTTACATCGAAGATGCATTTTGTAGGACAGGTTGTGGGTTCGATCGCCGCGATTTGGTAAAGAAATATTCAATATTTCATTTCTTCGCTCTGGTAGCGTTGAAAAGCGTGGTGTTAACTTCCACCATTCAACAAGCAATTCATCAAATTCGATAGGAAGTGGAGAACGGAAAATGAAGAAAGAAAAGGCGAAAGAAGTGTCTATGTATTAGGTTCCCAAGTTTCCTCTGTCTACTCTGTCATGTGCCCAATTTAGTGTTAAACTAAAAAAATAAAGCCTTTAGATTGCAATGGTGGTCGAAGCACTTTAAACATGATGATTGTCGATCAGAGGATATAATTTTACTCCATTCTATCTTATTCTCTTTGAGGGAAATAAAAGAAATGCTTTGTGCTGTCAAAATATGGAAATTACAATAATTCATACCTCTGATCAGAGATCGAAACCGTAACCATCGGGTTTAAAATCAGAAACTTTACAACTGAGCAACGTTAATACCTCGTTAAATGCAAATTAATACAAAAGAAATAAGGCTTCAAGATAGATAGTGGCAAACCAGTGTAAAGACACTCCGTTCTCTCCATATATCAACTCCACGCCGCAAGATTAAAAACACATGAACCGAAATCGTTCAATAACAAATAAAACCGCTTGTAAAAATATATTTGCATAAATAGCTAAAATCAATATGTCTGCCAATTTCACTATTTACAGAGTCCATGAAAGTTTCAGGCCAAATCACAAAGTCTGAAGACAAAGTGCTCGAAATTGGTACTTTTCGAATCACATTCGATATTCTTATAGCTCGTTTACTTTATACCACGTTATTTTGCAATATTGTATAAGCGAGTGGGAACAGATGTAGAACGGAGTGTCATAACAATAGGTTCCCAAGTTCCCTCTGTCTATCCATGTATGGGATATAGCGTGAAGCTCCTGCGTTTATAAGTATTTACGAAAATCGTTTGAATGATTAGAAAAGTCTTTTACATACTAAACTTAAATTTAAAAAGCGTATAAAAATTTTGAACGAAGCAGGATTTGAACCCGCGCCTCTGGAAAACCGTTCCAGCGCTATGACCAACTAAGCCATTCGTTCTCACCAAGCTTCGTCGAAATTCTTATACGCTTGTTACAACTTTTTTGTGTTGTTAGCATCTCTGTAGGGAGATTTTTACAAATTTCCGCTACCCAAAGACAACTCGTAAGAATTATCGTTTGGCAACAGAGAATACTATTTATTTTAATATTTTTACTATGTTTTAAAGTGTTATTCCACACTTAGGACAGAAAATACTAAACTTAAATTAAAAATCGTATAAAAATCTTGAACGATGCAGGATTTGAACCCGCGCTTCTGGAAAACCGTTCCAGCGCTCTGACCAAATCCTGCTTCGTTCAAAGATTTCGTTTTCTGTCCTAAGTGTGGAATAACACTTTAAAACATAGTAAAAAAAGTGTTTTAGATGTGTTTTTTTTTTAGTTTCACGCTGTATCCCACATATAAGGTAAGCGGAGGGAACCTGGGAACATAGTGTTGAGACAATCTATTTCTATTAGGGCAGTAAATGTCTTAAAGTTAAATTTTCCGCCGTATTAATTATCGATTTATTTTAAGAGAAAATTACTAAGATACTATGTTTCACACATTTTGCCTTATTTTAAAAAAGTGCGTTTTGTGTTACCAGAGCGAAGTAATGAAAATAACTCGTTTAGAATTTAAAAAACGAAAATCCTACTAATATTATCAACAAAAGTTTATTTCGATAGACTTTGCTCTATTTTCATACAAAAACTGGTCCACCGATTTTGATGCTAATAAGTCAGAGTAACAGAAGCTATAATACATGTAAAGGTTTTGTATAATTTCTGTCACTCGCAAATATACCATAATTTATTGTAACTTTACACTTTCAATTACATGGTATGGGACAGCCGAGCTAATTGGTAATTAATAAAATTAACAATTATGGCTCATATGTACAGCAAATGATAATTTTAATATATTCATATTTAAACTGTGTTATCAATCTATTTTTTATGCCCCCAGTACGTGGGAAATGGAACGGAGTGTCCTAACATTAGGTTCCCAAGTTCCCTTTGCCTCCAAAGCCATATGCAGAATACAGATTGAAGCTGAGTAGGTAAAAAATGTGGCCAAGTATGAGTCGGGCTGTTCTTTCTTTCTTAGCTTCACGCACGAGGCAGGGTAGGCAGAGGGAGCCTGGGAACCTAGTGTAAAGACACTCCGTTCCACTTCCGTTCCCCACTTTCCGCCGAATTTGAGGCATTGCGTGTTGAGTGGCGGAAATCAACGCCGCGCTTTGCCTTATTACATATAGCGAAGAAATGAAACATTAAATATTTAAATTGAAAATATTAAATATTTCATTTCCTCGACTGGAGATCGAACTCAGAACCTGTTGTAGCTTAATTTAGTGTAAATATACTCTATTCCCCACGTACCACTTTATTTTTAAGACATTGCGTCATGGTTATCTGAAGTCAAAGCCGTCCTTACAGATTTTTGGTTGACTAGCGTGTGAATACTAAAAATGAAACGAAAAAAATGAAAATGTTCCTTTGTCTAGAAATCGATCCCAAACCCCCTTTCGGGTACAATGATACACTGCTGTGCCACGATGGCTTCTTAACTGATGCATAGTGTTTCATGCAAATTAATTTTTATTATTGTTTTTAAATATAAAATATCGTCTTTGTACATTGGAAACACACACTAAGTTTTATGTAAGCGTTCACTTAGACGAAAGGGAAATATCAGTATGGTTCATTGAATTCAACGTTTTACAATGTATACTCTATGCTGATATCGTATTTACTAAAGAGCAATAAAATAAAACACTCCCAATTTAGATATTTTTATAAGTAAGACCCAAGTCAATATCAAAATGAATTCAATTGAAAATATTTTTTACATACATTATATATATGTATATCAAGTAGCGGAATTCAACGCTGCGCTTTTCAAGGTTTATCAGATTGAAGAAAATAAAAACATTAAATATTTTATTTCCTGTAGTGGAAACGCACAACCTACCCCCCGTTTACAGTCGGATGAGAGGCTTCACCCACATTACCTTTATAATAAGACTATCATATACAAAAATTCAATTTTTTCAACTTCATCGAAGAGTTCCATAGATTAGTCCATTTAAATAAACCAACTCTTTATTTGTAAGAAAGATGAATACCGTGGAAATGAGATCTCTTCATAGGATTAGCGCAGACTGTTTAGCTGACCGCATGCCCAGTACTAGCTTAGATATCACAGGGAGAATGAAGAAGAACGTGCTCAGATACTTTGGGCATCTCAAGGAAATGAGTAATGAAACAACGGAAAAAAAGATTTATGAAGAAAATTGAGTTGTAAGAGAAGGAGAGGGAGACCTCTCGATAACACAGAATCTACGATACTAGAGCAAGGTCACGTAAAAACATGAGGACGTCCGGAAGGCATCAAGATGTTGATGACAGTGAACGAGGTGAAAGAGGTATGCCGAGACCGTAGCGTTTGGCGCTCCGATCTGTCTGCTTCTTCGCTAGGGATACAGTTTATTATATTAATCTAAGTAAGTAAATAACTTTAATTTTATAATATTTTATACACAAATATAATGCTAATATGCCTTTAACAAAGGAATAAATAGTCACTATAATTTTCTTTCTCATTCTTTTCTGCATAAGAAAGCCAATAAAACGTATACAGATCGTTTCTCATATAAAAAAGCGATGGAGTAATTGATTCGAACGAGCGTACCGCATGACTGAGCCTTTCATTTTTAATGAAATTTTCAACGATTTAATATTAAAAATTTCATTTAGGTGACAATTTAATAAAGGTATATTAGGTTTCATTATAGAAAAACTATTGATGAAGGATCGAGATTAAAAAAAACTGGTCAAGTATGAGTCGGACTCGCCCACCCAGGTTTCCGTATCATACAATTGTACTTGGTTAGAAAACGTTTAAAAATTTGGACGTAGCAGGATTTGAACCCGCGCCTCTTGAAATCTGTCCAAGCCCACTGATCAACAAAGCCATACGTTCTCATCTTTTCACAACTTATTTATATTGTTATCATCTCTGAAGGGAGATTTTTTACAAAAGATACTTTAAAATTTTACAATTATTAAAACAGTCAGGATTGTATATGAATGGGAAAAACGACCGACAAAAATTGACAAACTTAAGTTAACAGGCATCTGTTCTCATTTTGTATGAAATTAATTACAATTATAAATTTGTATTACTAATTATAACTTTTATTTGCTCTGCATGAAAAGAGTACGAGAAATACTCTATATTTTTTTTTTTGGTATGGGTTACATCGTACCAAATTTTATAACCATATCTACAAGGTATCAGGAAGATTTATATGACGTGGCGATTTTCATATAAAATGCAGCAAAAACAATACATGAATATTTTTTTATTTATTGATTTAAAAGCTTGATTTTTTTCTGTGCTCCAAGGACCTGAAGACATATTTGAGACAACTTTCACTTCGATACTTCCACGGTTTCCACGGTTTCTCAAGAAAAAATATTTTGAACTTGAGGCTAGTCGTTGTGCAGGGCCCCAGGCGTGAGACCGTAAACGACAGGTTGTGGGTTCGATGCTAACTCGAGGAAATGAAATATTTAATATTTTCAAATGAAAAAAAAAATGTTTTTATTTTTATACTCTGGTAACAAGGCAAAACGCGTAGTTGAGTTCCGTCAGTTAACACGCCCTGCCTAAAATTCGGCGGAAAGTGGTTAACGGAACGGAGTGTCTTGTCACTATAATCCCAAGTTCTCTCTGCCTACCATGCCACGTGCAAGATACTGCGTAAGGCTAAAAAATGGTCTTGACCGTCAACAAAGATGTAAAGATTCCGTTTTTACCATTTGATGTACGGAACCCTAAAAATGCACGAATAAGTCAACTAATTTGCATCAAACGTTTTGCATCAGTTAACGAACTATTAAGCAGCCATCGTGGTAACAGCAGTGTTTCATTGTACACGGGTTTTGGGATCGATTTCTAGACAAAGGAACGTATTGATTTTAAGTATTCACATTCTTATAAACAAAGATCAGTAACGACAAAGGACGGCGTTGAGTTCAGATAATCATGATGCAATGTCTTAAAAATAACAGTACGTGGGGAACGCAGTGTCTTAACATTAGGTTCCCAGCCTATTCTGCTATATAAATGAAGCTAAAACAAAATAGAAGAGGTACAAAACTTACTTGCATAAGACAGCTGAATATCAAATTTACCATATGAGACGAAAATGCTAGAAAAAAATGTGTACCTTAGTGTTCTGTCTTCTGAGTGGCAAAACACTATAGTACAGAGCAGCCAAATTTTTTAATCCCAAACCAGACCCCTGCGATCCTCACTTTCCTAAAATTATCAAGGCATTGCATGTTGACCGGATTTACTTCACGCTGCATCTTGCCTCTTTTCCAAAGCGAATGTATGAAATTTTTAAATATTTTTTTTTGCCGTGTGATTCTGGCTTAGAATAGGACCATCCTGGTACTGATGGTGTCGTAAGAGGCAACTAAAGTGCGTGTGGTAGAGTCACGTTGTCAGCAATGACAACACGCATGGGTAGGCTCGACCGGACTGTTACCACCCCCGGCATTTAAAACCGGCGTTAAGTAGTGGCTTCGGCCACTGCGTTTCACATTGGGTAATGCCGGGCCCCGGTGCCCATACATCTTAAGGACCGGCAACACCTCTGTGGCTCTCTGGTGCTACACAGGGCCGTGGGCGACGGTGATCACTTACCATTAGGTAACCCGTACGCTCGTTTGCCGTGTCTTCTCCATAAAAAAAAAAAAAGAATTGGGGATGAAAATTAACATAATTAAAATACAATAATAGTCTCAACACAGTAAAAATGACATAATCATTACTACAAATTAATAAAAGCATTTTATTTATTATTTACAATGTGGCCAGGCCTGTCGTGGCGCAGCGGTACAAGCGTGTTACTATAACCGATAGGTCGTGAGTTCGATCCCCACTCGAGTAAGTGAAATATTTAATATTTTCAAATTAATTATTTAATGTTTACGTTTCTTCGCTGTGGTACAAGGCAAAACGCGGTGTTGAGTTCCGACAACACGCAATGCCTCAAATTCTGCGGAAAGTGGGAAACGAAAGTAATACGGAGTGTCTTAACACTAGGTTCCCAAGTTCCCTCTGCCTACCTATCATGTGCGGGATACAGCGTGAAGCTGATTGAGTAAAATATGGCGACACAAAAATCTTTAGAAATACATGAAAAACATACTTTTTTCCCCAATAAAACGATTTGAACCTGCAACCTTGACTTAATTACATTGTGACGGCGTCTCGAGTAGCATTATTAGAATTTTAATTATATCTCTCATTGGAAGGTTAACGATGCACTCGAGCACATCTCGATCCATCGTATTTTCTATTCGTACAAAATTAAAAGTAGCGAATTGAAAACACAATATTTTTATCAATCTCTTAATAATAATGATCAATGTTACATTATTAACTTTTTATATTTCAAATTATTGTTATGGGAACAATGCTTTTAAATTACATAGTGAAATTAATTTTATATGCAAGCTATAGTATCCGCTCAGGGTATGGATTTGAATAAACATTTTTTCTGTTGTAAATTGGGGCGCGGCGTTAAGCTCCGCGGATAAGTGCACATTGTTGCGAGACGAAGATTTGATGGAGTATATATTGACACTGAAGCCTCTGGCGGAGAGGCGTAAGCGTGTAAATGTAAATGGGTTAGGTTTTGGGTTGTGATTTCGACCACTCGAGGAAATGAGATATTTAAAATTATCAAATTAAATTATTTAATATTTTTATGTATCGTTCTGGTAACAAGGCAAAGTGCGGCGTTGAGTTCCGCCACTCAATACGTAAAACCTCAATTTTGGAGAAAGAGGAACAAAACGGAGTGTCTTAACACTAGGTTCCCAAGTTCCCTGCCTACACTGCTATGTGTTACAACGTGAAACTAAATAATTGAATAAATCTTGACACTTAAAATATTCTTCACGTACATTGAGAAAGAATAAAATTTGTAACATAATTAGTAAAATGTAAGATAAATAAGTTAATATTGATCAAATCGAGAATCGAACCAACAGCCTCTGAATCCCCACAGCAGCGCCATATCATATCCATCCCGCTAATTGCCTGAAAAGCGTTCAATAAATAATAGAAAGCGGAACAATGAGCTCCGTCCGATAGCTGAGCTTGGAGTTTACAAGTTTTAGATCTTAATTTGTAAGAGACAAGCGATTTTATGTAATTACTCACTCAGCTTCACGCTGTATCCCGCACATGGTAGGGTAGGCAGAGGGAACTTGGGAACCTAGTGTTAAGACACTCCGTTCCCAACTTTCCGCCGAATTTGAGGCATTGCGTGGTTGTTGAGTAGCGGAACTCAACGCCGCGCTTTGCCTTATTATCAGAGCGATGAAATTAAACATTAAATATTTTAAATTGAAAATGTTAAATATTTAATTTCTTCGACTGGGGATCGAACCCAGAACTTGTCGGTTACAGTCACACGCTTGTGCCGCTGCGCCACGACAGGCTATTTCATTTCCTCAAATCTGATTTGAAACTAGAACGCGGGGTGTTTTGGACCATGCAGTCGCACTCAGGCTTTATAATAACACAGTTAAAATTATGTTCAATTAAAGATATATTTTGTGTAAACGACTCCATTGAATTTAGAATAAAAAGATAGAGAGAACCTGTCTTGGCGCAGCGGCACAAGAGTGTGACTGTAACCGACAGGTTCTGGGTTCGATCCCCAGTTGAGGAAATGAAATATTTAATATTTTCAATTTAAATATTTAATGTTTCATTTCGTCACTCTGGTAATAAGGCAAAGCGCGGCGTTGAGTTCCGCCACTCAACACGCAATGCCTCAAATTCGGCGGAAAGTGGGGAACGGAAGTGGAACGGAGTGTCATAACACTAGGTTTCACTTCCGTTCCCTCTGCCTACCCTGCCTAGTGCGGGATACAGCGTGAAGCTGAGTGAGTGAGTGAGTAAGATAGAGAGAAGAAACAAAAATCGAGACTCTTTGAAGTAACCACAAACCAATGGTTTTACTATTGGTACTTATACTTAAATTAGTTTTATTCTATAATATACACTGAGGCCTGTTCTAACGCTGGGGACCAAGCACTGTAAACGTGACAGGTTGTGGGTTCGATCCTGACTAGAGGCAGAAAAATATATTTAATATTTTTTTCTATTAAGTGTGGAATGAAATTAAATGTTTTACAATTTTCTAAGTGGGAAATGGAGCGGAGTGTCACGTGCGGAATACGCCATTAACAATTACCTATGGATTATATATATATATTTTTTTAAAAAAGTTATTATTAATAACACAGACTTTAAATAAATAAAAGTTAACAAAATGTGGCCCATTTTGCGTAAATGATGATAATCAATAAAAAGAACGATAAGAAAATTTAAGGTCCTACTTGGTCTTCACGCTATTTCACTTGTAGCCTACTCTTCTATACGTGAAAGAGCGTGAACAAGCTAATAATACTAAACACGCTATTGTCTCTTCACTTATACCACATTTGGCGATAATAAAGGAGTTTGTTAAATCAAAATCCATTGTTTTAATGAAAGCAATTGATTGGTTTTCTTCTTTCCGCTCTTATTCTGTATGGAATGTTGAAGACTATGTTTTCTAAATTGAAGACTTACTATGAAATATTTTATGTTTAATTGAAGACTTACTATGAAATATTTTATGTAAATGTTTGTATAAATATTTTATGACATATGATATAAAATTATACATATATCCTAAAGTATCCTTCTCTATTTCGGCCCAAGACTTGTTGTCTCTTGCATCTTCTCATTTGGATACATCCTGGTCTAAATTCTGGGATCTGTCAAAATCTCAGAAAGGTAAGTATTTTACTTCCATTCAACCTAACATTCCAAGGCGACCTTGGTTTTTTTCTCAAAAATTTACTGAACGGAGTGTTATAACTACTATTTGCCGCTTGCGCCTTGGACATGCATGTACTCCGGTTCACCTGGCTAAGATCAGGGTCAGGGACCATTCACTTTGTGAATGTGGCCTAGACGACGGTTCCCCATCTCACATCCTTTTCTCCTGTCCTAAGTTAATCCACCCCATATATGAGGTTCTTCCTTATAAAGTTCCCCGTCCCCTTAATGTTCAATGTTTGTTAATGTTTGTGTTTAGTCCTTTATGTAAATTTTTATGTAAATATATTAAGTATAACAAAATAAAATTGTAACCTAACATTATTGTAAAATATTATCTACTACTAACCGTCTATGTTTATTTTTTGTATAAATTTATTATTTTGTTTTAGGTGATGGTAATACTAAGTGGATCTTTTTTCTTTACATGCATTCTCTTATCGTTTAATTTTCTATATATTTTTTTTTTTACCGTACATTCTCCTTCGTGTGTTCTCCATTCAACGTGACATTGGCGAAGTGATTCTGTGCTCAACTGGCACGCTCGGAACGCCATAACGAAAGAACTGAACTGAAATATTTACTGTTACTGATTAACTAATATTTTTATCTTTTTGTAGGCTTTATATCTATTTTTACTTATTTTTATCTGTTTGTATCTATATGTAGTTACCTATCAACTTGAGTAAAAATTATAACACTTGACAAATTTAACTTCAGCACCAGCATTCATTTTATAAAAAAATAACTACGAATGTTTGTAATGATGTTTTAATATAATTATATATTAAAACATCATTACAAACACCTCTGAACTTCTCTTTTATTTTGCTTAATCTTTTTTTTTGTATTGTAAGTTTTCATTTCGTACTAAGTTTGATAAAAATAAAACAACACACAAATCTTTCTTTATTTCTAAGCTTCACGCTGTATCCCGCATAAGGCAGGGTAGGCAGGAACCCGGGAACCCAGTGTTAAAACACTCCGTTCCCCATTTTCCGCCGAATTTGAGGCATTGCGTGTTGAGTAGCGGAACTCAACGCCGCGCTTTGCCTTATTACATGAGCAAAGAAACGAAACATTAAATATTTAAATTAAAAATATTAAATATATCATTTTCTCGACTGGGGATCGAACCCAGAACCTGTCGGTTACAGTCATACGCTTGTGCCTGCGCCACGAAAGACATAAATGATAAAACAATACATAAATGCTGGTAACTTTTCATTATGTTGACTGAGAAACTTGATTTTGTTGTGCTTCAAGGGACTGTAGACTTATATTCGATGCTAATTTTCTCCAGGTATTTCTATGCTATCTTGAGATGAATGTTCTTCACAGACAAACAACAAAGTGATCCCTAAAGGGTTACCTTTTTTAATCCTTTGGGATACGGAACTCTAAAAAGGAAAACCTGAAAACAATTTGAGATAGCTATGTGTTGAGATTCTGAATAACTATCTCTTATATTAAAAAAAAAATACTTAAAATACGAAAATATGGCTGAAATATAAAAATATTTTCAATTTAACTTGAAATGAACAAACTTCTATACATACTTAATGTGTACATGTGTATATTGAAAGCTTGCAAGACACCTCAAGGCGTCTGTTACAACGTCCACAGTTTAAACTGCGTTATTTTTCCATCTCGAAGCTTCGTAGTTTGCATTGAAGTAGGGCAACCACCTGATATTTAAAAAAAAAATAAGTTTTTTTTTGCCTTTATCCTGTATCCCGCATATGGCAGGATAGGCAGCGGGAACTTGGGAACTAAGTGTTATAACATTCCGTTCCGCTCTCCACTTTCCTCGTACATATTTGAGACATTGCGTGTTAAGCGGCTGAACTCAACGTCGCAGTATGCCTTGTTACTAGAGAGAAGATATTAAAATATTCAATATTGAATTTATTCGAGCGTCTGATGGTGAAGCCAGTACTTGAATTGAGGAATTTTTAAAGGTTGCTACTAAATATATATTCTTCTATTCTAAATATCTATTCTAAATATATATTCTTTATGGCTTATAATAAAACAACAAGAAATATTATTATTGTAAAGTAAAACAATGGGGTTAACACCCAGGCTTACATAGTATATAACTCCGAGCACTTTTAATACAACTTGCAAATGTGGCATAGAAATGTGTGTTTATAGTGCTTTTATACCACTTTAGAGAATAAAATATTCTTCCCTAATTCTTCACACATTCTTCCCACTGAAGATCTGATTCTTAGCACACAATGTTTTAAACATTGGACGATATATGGAGAAGACAGTATCTCAAGCTAAAAAAAACCATATTAAATTCCATCCCAAATCATGGCGAACCTATCCAAAGCAACCCGCTTCGTAACTGCTCAATTCAGTCCGCATGTCCGATTGTCGACCGAGAGACAAACTATTGCATTTTTATATATACATTGAGCAAGTAAATATTTATACGAGATTGTGGAGTCAGCGTTGTCAGTAAAGTGACTTAGTGATTTAATCTATTCTTGTTATACTTCTCTTTCTTTTTTTTTCGTTTCACGCTGTATCCCGCACCCGGTAGGCAGAGCAACCTAGGGAAGGCAAAGGAGTCTATTGTTGAGGTAATGTGTGTTAACTTGCGCAACTCAACGCCGCAGTTTTTTTTATTGCTTAAAGATAATTTAAAAATAATAATTATGTTTTCTTAAAGAAAATATGAACTTAGAACCTCTGATTGCATTTAATTATGCTATTATATAATTTTCTACAAATATATAGCATAATTATATACTTTTTGTATAAATAATGACTGCACTTTTTACATCTACAAGCTAGACAGTTTAGCGTGCCTTCTGAAGCACGGAGAAGAAAAAAACAAAAGTTTAAGTACAAAAGCTCCTGAGAATAGAGATACATTACTATATTTTTTGCTGTTAATGTGACAGGCTGTGGGTTCAAACCTCAATCTTGAAGACGAATTATTTAATATTTTTAAATTAAATATTTAATGGTCTATTTTTTTCGCTCTCGTAAAAAGGCCAAGCGTGGCGTTGAGCTCCGCTTACTCGCAACGCCTTAAATTCAGCCGAAAGTGGAGAACAGACGGAGTGTCTTAGCACTAAGTTTTTAAGTGCCCTCAGCCTATCATGTCTATCACGCATGTGCGGGAAACAGCGTGAATCTGGTTAACTTTTATTTCTAAAAAAATATATTCAACACGCAATGCTTCAAGAGTAATTCAAAAAGTGGGGAGTGGAAATGTCTTGACACTTCCACACCACACTTCCTCTACTTACCCAGCTATGTGCAGGATGTAGCGTGAAACTGAAAAAAAATATAAAAGTAGTGCCTATTGGATTTACGTGATATATTAACAGCCCTACTAGATTTATGAACAATCGGTCCCAAAAAGAAATTTTCAATTCGAAGTACCATTTCCTTAGAATCGTGATATCAAAACCAAAATACTTCTTTTTCTCTTAAACATAAGTAAGAAATTTCACAAGGATTTGAACCTGCAACCACAATTACTAATATAAACAAGACAGCTATACAATAAAAATACATAAACGTATACTGGATTTTCAATATAGTCAATATTGACAGAATAAACATTATATAAATTAATATAAAAGATAAACAAAGGAGATGATAACAAATCTAATATAATAAATGTGTGCAATAACGAATCTTATGTCACCAATGTCGGTTGATTGGCATAGAGTTGATTGGTAGAAGTGTCATACGTCTGTACATTCGAGTGAAGAGAATTTAATTTTTAGATACTTAATTCTTTTTTTTCTATCCATAGATTGGTATTTTTAGGCAGAGGGAACATGGGAACCTAGTTTTTTGATATTTTTTCCCAGTAAGACACTTCTATTCTTAATTTTCTGAAGGCATTGTGCGTGGCTTAACGCCGCGCTTTGCTGTGTTGTTAGAGCAACGAAATAAAAACAATATATATTTTATTTCTCTGAGAGGCAATTGAAGCCACTGCTACCGCGTTTACAATCGCACGGTTGTGCCATTTCACCACGACGACCTCAAACTGTATAATATTGTGGAAAATATTATAATATGTATCTTTCTTAGCTTCATGCTGTATCCCTCACGAGGCAGGGTAGGGAGAGGGAACCCGGGAACCTAGTGTTAAGACACTCCGTTTCACTTTAGTTCCCCACTTTCTGTCGAAATTGAGGCGTGGCGTGTTGAGTGGCGGAACTCAACGCCGCGCTTTGCCTTATTACCAGAGCGAAGAAATGAAACATTAAATATTTAAATTGAAAATATTGAACATTTTATTTCCTCGACTGGGGATCGAACCCAGAACCTGTTGGTTACAGTCATATGCTTGTGCCGTTACGCAACGACAGGCCTCTCTCTCTCAGGATGAGTCACTCTGTATTAAGTTTTTATAAATAATAATATGACACATAAGCTACGTGGTAAATCCATCATAATAACAGTTTTTTCAATTCAAAGTAACAGTTCCTGAGATTCGTGAGGTAAAGCTTTTTGAACTTAGAAAATAAGTGTACAAATGTTGATATAATTAAACAACGATTAGAACCAACTGTAATTACTAACAAATACAAGACAGCTATACAAAAATATTACAGCTACATACATACATATATCAAAAACTATTATTTATTCATTTAATTGATGGTCTCTCGTGTCGCAGAGGCACAAGCCTATGACTGTAAATGCGACAGGTAATGAATTTTACCCTCCACTCGAGAAAATCAATTATTTAATAATTTCAAATTAAACCTCTCTTTCAACTACTCTAGTAAACAGCCAAAGCACAGCGTTGAGTTTCGCAGCGACACAATTGTCTCAAATTCGGTGAAAAGTGGAAGATGGAGTGTCTTAACACTAGGTTCCCAAGTTCCCTCTGCCATATGCGGGATACAGCGTGAAGCTGAAAAAAAAAAGAAATAATAAAAATATAATTTACTACCATTTCTAAACTGTTTATGTTCTAAGGCAATAAAGTCACATGAATCAAAGTAATGCCCCAAATAAATAATGATATTTACGCAGACAGAACGGTTGGGATGTACCCGATATAATATAACAAATATAATGGGTGTTTAGAAAAGTTCCTGATTGTGTCTATCTATCTATCTATTATTGTTTGCTGGTTTACGATATCTTTCAAGATTTGGGAAAGAAAATCGTTTTTCACGCTGTATCCCTCTAAGTTTAATGGCTTGGAAGTGTTTTTCACGCTGTATCCCGTATATATAACTTAATCAGGCTTGGAAGCCTGGCCTCGTGTGGGGCACAAGTGTGATTATAAGCTCGACAGGTTATGGATTCGATCCTCATTTGATCAGGTCAGGAAATTAAATATTTAATATTTTAATATCTTTGCTATGGTAACAAGGCAGTGCGCGGCATTCAGTTTAAACTCAACACGCAATGTCTTAGATTAGACGGAAAGTGAGGAACGAATATGTCACGTAATGGAAACGGAGGGCCTTAACACTAGGTTCTCAAGTTCCCTCCGCGTTCATGTGCCTGCCATGTGCGGGATACAGCGTGAAGCTGAAAAAAAGACCAGGACTAATTGGGATTGGGCACTAGGCAGTTAAGGCATTCCGTTTCTCAAACAATATATGTATTTGCCAAGTATTGGCAGTCAGTAAGACATTGTATTATGAGTGACGGACCTTAGTGGCATATTTTGATTTCCGTAGTGTAAATCGAACCCATCAGTCATCCCCTTCCGCTGTGCTGCGCTATATATTGAACTAAATAGCTGAAATTACCGACATATATTTCATAACTAGACTGAGTTTAATAAACATAATACAAGAAAACAATACATTCAGGATATGACAATGAGAATGAAGAAGACCCTGTTAACATGTTTTTTGCGTCAAAAGAATGGCAAAAATCGATTAATGAATTAATAGTCAGTGAAGTGACACTGTAAAATGTCACTTCACTTCACGTAAAAATTATGAGAAACCCGCTATTGAAATGCTTAGAGAAGTTGATGACAGTGGATATGGGAAAGGATTTTTTTTTTATTTAAAATATGAACAAAAAATACCTGTCGTGGCGCAGCGGCACAAGGGTGTGACAGTAACCGACAGGTTGTAGGTTCGATTGCCACTCGAAGAATTGAAATATTTAATGTTTTCTATGGTTACAAGGCAAAATGCGGCGTTGAGTTAGTCCACTCAACACAATGCCTCAAATTCGGCGGAAAGTGGGCAACGGAATTGGAACGGAGTGTCTTAACATTAGGTTCCCAAGTTCCCTCTGCCTGCACTGCCATGTGCTAGATACAGCGTGAAGCTGAGTATAGAGTGAGTAACAAAAAAAAAAGGAACATCAAAAGATACAGGTAGAAAAGGCAGGTAAACTTATAACTAGGTTCCCAAGTTCCCTTAGCGTACCCCGTCATGTAAAGGATACAACGTGAAGCTGAGCAAAAAAAAATGGATCAGAAAAAGAAAATTGCATTCTAAAACGATTTCGCACGCATTCGTACGAGCGCAAACGTACGCTAAGAATGTAGTTTGCGTTTATTTTTATTGATATTCCCATACAAGATACGCTACTGGGGTTACATTGTTCTGATTTTAATGTTTCATTTTAAGTGCTTGGTCAGATAAAGATATTTTAATGGTTTTAGCGCTTTCGAGTGTTTATATATTTTTAAGGAATATTAGGTTCACGCTCTTTCCCTTGTATAGCGTGAAATGAAAAGTTAATATATGTACAGTGAAACGCGGCTTTAATATTTTTTTTTTTTTTTTTTATGGAAAAGGCAAGGCAAACGAGCGTACGGGTCACCTGATGGTAAGTGATCACCGTCGCCCACGGCCCCGTGTAACACCAGGGGAGCTACAGGTGCGTTGCCGGTCTTTGAGGTGTACGTAGACGCGCTTTTTGAAGGTACCCATGTCGTATCGACCTGGAAATACTGCCGCGGGTAGGCCGTTCCAGAGATGTATGGTGCGTGGAAGGAAATTCCTACGAAACCGCACAGTAGTAGATTGCCACGTATCCAGATGTTGTGGATGGTATTGTAACTTGTGGCGGACTGTGCGGTTAGAAAATTCGGCGGCAGGTACCAAGTCAAACAGTTCTCCAGAACACTCCCCGTGATAAATGCGGTAGAAAACGCACAGTGAAGATACGTCTCTACGCAAAGCCAAAGTGTCAAGCCCCTTACAGATCATTGGGTCCCCAACGATTCGAACGGCTCTACGTTGTACGCGATCAAATGGTTCAAGCTGATACTGGGGTGCACCAGCCCAGAGGTGAGAACAGTATTCCATATGAGGCCGAACCTGGGCCCTATACAGGGCCAGACGGTGTTTTGGCGTGAAATACTGTCTCGCTCTGCTGATGACCCCCAGTTTCTTCGAGGCCAACTTGGCCTTGCTTTCCAGATGATCGCGATACTGGCAGTCGTTCGAAAAGCTGAGGCCCAATATACTGATACAGGGCGCGGCTTTAAGGGGAGTGTTCTCGAAAACTGGTGATACGACAAATGGGGTTTTTTTAGTGGTTAACGCGCAGACTTGTGTCTTCCGGGGGTTGAATTGAACTAGGTTCTTTTCACCCCATACGGAGACATTGTTGAGGGATGCCTCAACGGAAGACACAAGTTGATTTCGGCACTGGTCGACGTTTTCCCGAGAAAGACTTGCACGGCCGGAGTATACAGCGTCCACAGTACTATCATCCGCATAACAATGTATGTTAGAGTCCTCCAACATATCATTGATATGCAGAAGAAATAGCGTAGGGGACAGCACGCAGCCTTGGGGGACGCCAGCGTTCACGGGCATGAATTCAGAGCAAAAACCGTCGACAGCGACCTTGATGCTGCGCCCAGTGAGAAAGCTAGCGATCCACTTGCATAAATTCTCGGGAAGCCCGTAAGATGGAAGTTTCGCAAGGAGCGCCCCATGCCACTCACGATCGAAGGCCTTCGCCATGTCCAGACTAACTGCCAGGCCCTCTCCCTTACTATCAATAGCTGCAGCCCAGCGGTGGGTTAGGTAAACCAGAAGTTCACCGGTTGAGCGACCCTGACGAAAGCCATATTGGCGGTCGTTAATCAATCGATGATCCTCTAGATAATCCAAGAGCTGGCTATTGATTAAGCTCTCCATAACTTTGGAGAGCAGGGAGGTGATAGCAATAGGCCTGTAGTTAGTTGGATCGGAGCCATCGCCTTTTTTCGGGATCGGGTGGATAAGAGCGCTCTTCCACGAATCTGGGACTACGCCGACTGAGTAAGAGTGCCGAAAGAGACGCGTTAGCACCGGAGTCAGCTCAGGAGCACATGAACGGAGCACAAGAGGAGAGATGCCATCTGGCCCACTCGACTTGTGAATGTCCAAGGAAGAGAGAGCTCGCCTAACAGCTTTCTGACTGATTTTAACGTCAGGCATTGAGCTCTGACACCGCGGGATGGTTGGCGGCGTTGCTCCTTGGTCATCCATAGTCGAGTTTGAGGCAAAGAGAGCGCCCAGAAGATCGGCTTTCTCTTTCGCCGTATGGACCAAGATGTCATTCTCCGTGCGCAGCGGCGGAAGCGAAGGCTGGTTAAAGTTGTTTAGTGCAGCCTTTGAGAGCGCCCAAAACTGGCGAGTTCCCGACGGGTAACTCTCAAGCTTCTCGCCGATTTTAGCGATGTGCTCGGACCTTGCTCTGGCAATTTGCCACTTAAAGTACCTAGAGGCACGGTTGTACTTTCTTTTTAAGGTTTTCACCTTTGGATCCTTAGTGACAAGTGCCTTGGCCCAGGTTCGATATGCCTCGCGCTTGCCAGAAGCAGCAAGTTTGCAAGACGTATCAAACCAAGGCTGTGTCTTACCACCGATTGGCACTACAGAGCTTGGAATGTAAAGTTCCATACCCTGCAGAACCACGTCGGCAACAGCAGCGGCACAAGCACTAGGATCATCAGAAGAGAAGCAAACCGGCCCCCAGGGATAAGATGAGAAAAATGTGCGCATCTCATCCCAATCTGCTGACTTGTAGTGCCAGACACGACGAGTCGCTGATGTTCTGCGACTGACGCGGTTAATAGGCACAGCACTCCGTACCAGGCAGTGGTCAGAAGACCCTAGGGGGGCATCGACAACAACCTGGTATTGTTCTGGATGTGAAGTCAGCAGAAGGTCCAGTAAGGAGGCGTTGTGGTTGTCCACGTCCGGGATTCGCGTAGGCGACTCAACCAATTGGGACAATCCATTCGCCATAGCAAGGTCGAATACAGCTCTCCCCGCGTGGTCGGTGGTGCGTGAACCGAGCCAACTGGCATTATGTGCATTAAAATCGCCAAGTATCACGACCTCTGTGGTGGGGATCTGTGAGAGCGCATCGTCAATAGCCGATTGCATGTGCTCCATGA
Organism: Eueides isabella; assembly: GCA_019049475.1. Lineage (NCBI taxonomy): Eukaryota > Metazoa > Arthropoda > Insecta > Lepidoptera > Nymphalidae > Eueides > Eueides isabella. Next base: position 2,052,667 of record CM032409.1, on the reverse strand, counting down.
GCCGATCCGTTTCTGCATTACCACTATGGGACCTGTACAGGCATGCGTAGATTCGGATACGATCGTCCATGTCCACACGGAGCCAGATGGTGGACAGGTCCCGACCTTCAAAATTGACAAGACGACGGAAACTCATGTCCTCCCATACAAACACAGCAACCCCGGCATGAGGTATAAAATTATGCTCTATTTGGTAGCCGGGGTATTGAAGGTAGGCAGTGTCGCTCGGTCGGGCAATCTGGGTTTCCGTCAGAAATAACAAGGCCGGCTGTGCCGTCTCAAGATGGTGGTGGACGGCATTCAGATTTGAATGTAGGCCCCTGATGTTGGTAAAGTCAATGCTGAGAGTATCAGGGGCTGCCGTGGAACGTACGCGTCGTTTGCCTTGTAAAATACGCGGTACTGTGCCCTCCCCAGAATTCGAAGGGCGTCCTGAGTTTGATGACTCAGGGAGGGATTCTCCAGCATCTAAGATGCAGGTACCCTCCTGGGGTAGTTTCTTTTTTAGTGCCGCTTTCATATTCTAGGGAGGGGTTGGGGGTGGGCACCGGGGCCCGGCATTACCCAATGCGAAACGCAGCGACCGAAGCCACTACTTAACGCCGGTATTAAATGCCAGGGGTGGTAACGATCCGGTCGAGTCTGCCCATGCGTGTTGTCATTGCTGGCAACGTGACTCTACCACACGCACTTTAGTCGCCTCTTACGACACCATCAGTACCAGGGTGATCCTATTCTAAGCCGGGATCACACGGCAAATTGCGAAACTCTACTGCGCCTCGTTGGCGAGGAAAGAGAAAATATTAATTATTTTATACAACATTTTTCAATGATATCCATAAATTCAACGTCATTCAATAGTTAACTATAATCAGATAAAGCACTTTCTATTACGAATTAAATTTATAACTATCACATATATTACAAAGGAACATATCTCCACCACATATATAATAATATATAATAATTTCTTTTTATGCTTTCCAGTTAAATCTAAAAAAAAAAATTGAATTCAAACAAAGAGAAGCATCGGTGTTAGGGTGAAGGAACACATCTCCGATGTCAAGAATGGGCATGTATCGAAGTCAGCTGTGTGTGAGCATACGTCTAACAAATCCAACCATTACATCAGGCATGACAAACCCCACATACTCGTTAGGGCGAATAGATATATCCCAAGAATGATCCGCGAGGCTATTGAAATACAAAATCATCCTGATTTCAATGGAGAAGATGGTTGGAAACATTCCGCCACCTAGGACCCACCCTTAAAAAAAAAATAAAGTCTCAAGCACACCACACCAGAGGACCAGATACAGTAAGCTCATTCTGCAAGAATCCAGGGCAGTACGCGAGGCAATTAAGGAATCGTTGGCGGTAGTTTGATATAATAATTATATCAACTGACAGATCATCAGCCTACCCGTGACTACGGACTACTGTAAAGTGTTCGAAACGTCGAGTTGCCAAAAGTGTTTAGCAAAGAGTTTTGAGTCTCTTACTAGATCAAGAAAATTTAAATAATTAATTTCTCAGAGTGGGAATTGAATCTATAACCGTCTAGTTGTCTGACGTATGACGAATTTCATTATATGTAGTATTTATATTGTAAGAAGATAGAAAGAACACATAGAAATGTGTATAAGCAAGAAAAACTGAGAACATGTGATATTTTCTCAATTTTACAAGTTTTAATTATCGTGGAAGGCATGAAGATGAAAAAAAAATAAGATCTAATACGAAAATTTTATAAATAGATCACAATAACCTCACAAGTAATAAAAAATATTGTGGTAACAAAAAAATCTTGTATGTTTCGCCTTTCTTCCAAAATTATATATGTAAAATATTTTGTACTCCATGTTCAGGTTTATTATGTATTCGGAAAATAGCAGAAAATAGGAGAAACGTAGGACCTAGTGATAAGACTCTCCGTTTAAGTACTCTCCGAATCCGTTCTCTACTTTCCACTGAATCATGGAGAAATTGGGTGTTAAGCTGCGAAACTCTACTGCGCCTCGTTGGCGAGGAAAGAGAAAATATTAATTATTTTATACAACATTTTTCAATGATACCCATAAATTCAACGTCATTCAATAGTTAACTATAATCAGGTAAAGCACTTTCTACTGCGAATTAAATTTATAACTATCACATATATTACAAAAGAACATATCTCCACCACATATATATAATAACTAAACTTTCGAGACAGACAGAAAAAGAGAAAAACTATTAAAAAGGCGTTTTAAATCTGAACTCGAGTCACCATATAAGCACTAATCCACGCTAGAGTACCTACTGCACTGTGAAGGGTCGTGTCACCCCTGTGGCCGGATGTTCCGTTTCAAGTGAACTTTGTCATAGATTATACTGAAATACAAACATATTTGTATATATATTTAAATTTTATAAATTTTGTGAAAATGCTGTGATTTTCTAATTTTTTTTTAAGTTTTTGATATAAACTTTTTAGGCTTTTTTACCGTTGCGTTTGGCGCTCCGTTCTCTCTACACCGCTAGGGATTTAGCGTGAAGCTAAGTTAAGTTAAGTTAAGTTAACTTTTTAGGTTTCTATAAAAAAAAAACAGTTTTTATCTTTCTATGCACTTTATGAGTTTTTTTGTGGGTGAATAGGGTTTTTTTTTCTTCACGCTGTATACTGTACTTGGGAAGGTAGGCTTAGGCGGGTAGAGGTAGTAGACCTCTGCCTACCTCTACCCGCCTCTTCATCACTAGATTTCTACGTTCAGTAGAACTTAAAAACCTATAGCTAAGACAATCCGTTCCTACCAAGACACTTTCGTTGCCTATTTCCGCTGAAATTTGACAAAGGCGAAGAAATGAAAATATTTAACATTAAATTTTCTAAAGGGGGAATCGAAACCAAAATCACCAATACCACATTTCATTTTTTGAAGTGAAAACTTCTTTAGGCGCGTTGAGCGTTTTGGTAGAGGGTAAAATCCTCGGTACGCGTCACCGACATGCTAATGATAATAGCAGGCGTGCGACTAGCGCATGCGCAGTAGTACACGTATACACTAATATAGCCTGTGTACACGTATACACTAATACATCGACTATTTCTGACTGTATTATGTGCGCGTTGGACGATTTTTGGATAAGTATAATTTTGTGAGTCACGTCAGCAATACGTTATAGTAGCAGTACCTATTATATCTTTTTTAGAATACAATGAAATGATTGAACGAACAGATAATCTAAGTATTGTCGAAATTAATGATGACAATGATGTAAATAATGGAAATAATGTTCAAACTTGAATTCATTGAAATTCGTGTAAATATAAATACTATGTATAATTAAGATAATTGTATATTAATTATTTTTTCAATCACTTTGTATTTATATTTTGTTCATGATTTTTTTTCAGCTTCACGCTGTATGTCACATGGCAGGGTTGCCAGAGGGAACTTGGGAACCTAAGGTTAAGAAACTCCGATCCCCTCCCCACTTTTCGCCAAATTTGCGGCATTACGTGTGGATTACCAAAGCGAATAAAATATTTAAACTAAAATTACTAAATATTTCATTTCCTTGAGTTTGGATAGAACCCACGACCAGTAGCGCTTACAGCCAAAAGCTTGTGGCCTCTGCACCACGACAAGCCACACAAATTAAAATAATATGTATCGCATCTGAATTACAATTCTATGTATATTCCCATGAAGCATACAGTACTGTCTGTCTGTATGTACAAACAATATTTACTATACAACCACATAATGTTTTCGACGCCATATATATATACATAATATATATGTACAGGCAGTATTCGTCCGTCACTCACAAAGAGGCATTTCAAAAGCATTGACACATACACTGCCATATGTTATGTTTTACCTATCAATATTCGTATTTTGAATAAATTCTATTGAAATTTCTACTTTAATGTTATTAGAAATAAAGTTGAAAATTTATAATTTTGATAATTGTTATAAAATATTCAGTTCGAAGTTCAATTTTGAGATATGGTATTCAATATATTAGATGTTTCTACAGTTTCCAAATTGCAGAAGCGTGGGTTTGTTAACATGATAGTTGGTGGTTCGATGCTCGTTCGGGGATATGAAATATTTAATATTTTATTTCATTGCCCGGTTAAATTACGACCCAACACGCAATTTCTCGAGAATTTAACAGAAAGTAGGAAACGGAAATGTCTTAATGAAAACAGTATAATTTTTAATAGGTTCCCAGGTTCCCTCTGCCTACTCTGCTAGAAGCAGGATAGAACGTGACTATAAAATATATCGAACCCGCACCCACTACTACCACTTCACAGCCAAAAAATAAAAAAAAATGTCTTTCAAAGTATTAGAAAAAATACGTATAAAACTTTTAAATTAAAGCTCGAATATCTTTCCTTGACATTCAAATACATCTGTCCACTTTTTTAATTACTATTAACAGGTGTTTAACGCCGCTGCTCCATACAGCTTGCACCTAAAGATGCTCCAATGTTTGGATAATGTCACATATTTTATTAAAATATCCTATGTTTTATAATGAAACCTGTCGTTCCAAGGACACGAGCGTAAACGCAACAGGTCGTAACTTCAATACCCGTTGAAGAAATTAAAATATTTAGTATTTTCATTCCTCGCTCTGGTAACAAGGCAAACTGAGGCGTTGAGTTCCGTTCCTTAACACGCAATGTCTCAAATGCAGCGGAAAGTGGAGACTGAAACGAAGTGCCATAACACAAGGTTCCCAAGTTCCCTCTGCCTCCCTTGCCATGTGCGGATACAACGTGAAGCTGAAAGAAGGCACACACATATATATTCAACATGTTAATGTCACACTAAGTTTGTTCTATCCCTTGAGATTTTATTGTTGTATGTAATAATTAATTAAAGTAATTATGGAGACAAAGCCGCAGTTTTGATATAAGTTTTCGTAAATAAATTGCTAAATAAGTTATAATAGCAAATAAATTGCTAAATAAATATTTATTTTCTTTTTTCGTTCTGGTAACAAGAAATGCCTTAAATTCGTCGCAAAGTGGGGAACGGAAATGGAAAGGAATGTCAACACAAGGTTCCCAAGTTCCCTCTGCCTACTTTGCCAAGTGGGATACAGCGTAAAGCTAAGAGTAAATAAGTGTTTGTGGTACTAAAATAAAAATTGATGGAGAGTTCCTTAACTAGGTTATAAGAAGGGGGTTCTATAAATTTGACCTGTATGTTTGTTTGTGTGTCTGTCTTCAGCATCGTAGTTAACAAATGAGTGATGTCATTTGAGAGCCATTTTTTTGTATAGTTTTTAGCTATGTTTTATGAAGATCGGATTAATAGATTCATAAATTCAAGCACTTTATCGGGCAAGTCGGTATCTTCTGGGGATATTTTTTTATATTGAATTTTATATAAAAAACAATTGCAAGTAAGTCATTGTTGAAGGTAAGCTGAGGGAACATGGGAACCTAAAGTTAAGACACTCTGATACCCATTCTTTCTTAAGGCATTGCGTGTTGAGTGGTGGAAATCACCACCGGAAAGAAGATATAAAAATATAAAATATTTCATTTCCACGCATAGAAATTGAACCCAGAACCCATTCCATTTAAAATTATACGCCTGTTCCTCAGAGCCTATGCTTTCAATTAATAAATAGAAATTATTTTTTAAAAGATTGTCAAAATTTTCTACCATCCACATTTAGGACAATTAAAAAGTCGTTTCAAGAAAAGATTGCCGCTTATATAAATATTAATGTCATATCAAAACTTTGTTGAGAATCTGATGATTTTTCCAGAAAATTTAACAATTATTAAAAATATTTCAAAATTAAAGCAAATCGCAAGACCTTTTAGGCTCATTGGCCTATCGTGGCGCAGCGGCACAAGCGTGTGACTGTAAACGGTAGGTTGTGGGTTCGATCTCCACTCGAGGAAATGAAATACTTAACATTTTCTATTTTAATATTTAATGTTTTCATTTCTTCGTTCTGGTAAAAAGGCATACGCAATGCCGCATTTCGGCGGAGAGTTGGGAATGAAACAGAGTGTCTTAATACTATGTTCCCAACCCTGCTATGTACGGAATATATAGTAGTATATGAGTAGTTGACATGTATTAAAATTGTATTGTTTGCACGGAAGTAACAAGTTCGTTTTTTGCTCATTTACTTTTAAACTATGTAACAATATTTATTTTTATTTATATTTCCAATGTTAAATATATACAATGGTTTTTTTAAGTACCCTGCGGGATGGAGCGTGATGCTTATTTACAGTTTACATAAATAATCGAACCCACGACCTTCGCAATATTAAAGTGAACGAACGCTGTAGCATCTTCTAAACATCATTAAAATTCTAAATGAACATCAAAGTTATCAGATTACAAGGCTTATCTTGTAAGAATCAATGGATAATACATGGGTTGTTTTGTATATAGAAATTATAGGATGATATTTTGGCTCCCTTTGGGCGTTATTTTGTGTGGTTTAAGTGATTAGCGGAACTTAACGCCGCGTTTTATCTGTTTATAAGGGCGAGAAAAAGAAAAATATAATTTTCAACATATCTCATTTGTTTATAGTGTGACGCAGTGTTATGGCATCTCTTTCAAAATATACTTAAATTTCATTGAAATTAGTTCCTATAAGGTATAATTTCATTTACCAAAAAAATAAAAATATTATGTTAGAAAAAACTTATTCGAAAATTCACTACCTCAGGCAACTTGCTTGTAGTTCTTAAAATGCTTATCCAATTTTCATAAAACATAGCTACATATAACACCAAGATAAACAAAGCTTTCGTTAAAAAAACCAATTAAATTGGTTCTTGAGTGTCTTGGTCTATGGTGTCGCGGATATACACACAGGTAAGTCAAACTTATAATATTCCTCTTTTTGCGTCATCGGTCAAAAAGAGATGCTAACACTAGGTTCCCAAGTTCCCTCTGCATAACCTGCCATGTGCGTGATACAGCGTGAAGCTGAGCGAGTGAGTGAGTGAGTACTTTCTTAATACTTGTACCAATTTTCTAAGAGTAAACGAGGGAAGCTTTGCATATAATATGTGTTATATACGTATTGATCCTGTAATGACGCTTAATGAATATCTCAAATTCACTGTATGCTTATATATAATTATGGAAATTTCGGCAATAATAAAAAGCAGACGAAATTAGAACGCACTTTTTCTGTAAAGAGTCCAAAGTACATATAGTCTAGTCTAGTATATAAACAATGTAAGTTACGGAAAAACTTATGTTAATATTTGTATGTTTTTGTATGTCTTTCACACTCACCAATAAACATATTTCAGCGTTTAACACCGCGTCTGTGTTGTTTACTGTTTATCAGTCAGGCAGTAATGAAATAGATAATATTAAATTAGGCTTCATTCTTTACTTTTGAAACTTTACCATATAACGTATTATTTTTGTAATTTTATTCATTCCTTCTCAGCTTCGTGCTGTTTCTCTCACATGCCAGCGTAGGCAGTAGGAGCAATGACAGGAATGAAATTTGGGAACTTAGTGTTAAGACACTAAGTTCCTTCATTTCCTTGTCTAGTTTCTCTCGAAATTGTGGACGAAAAAATAAAAATATGAAATATTTCAATTCCTCGAGAGGAGATATTACCACACGACCTGTTACGTTAAGACACGCAAGTTTAAAGAATACATGGATAACAAAGATTTTCTATAATAATTGACCTTAAATATAGCACTGAAATCAAGCGGGCGAAGTCGCCAAGATCCCTAGAGTATAATATAAAAAAATCTAGCCACGAAACATTCAACATTTTAAATTAAACCGCTATTTCATAAATCAGCACAATAATTCTATTAAAAATATCATGTTATCAAATTTATCGCGCACTCGCTAATCCAATTCTACGGACGAATAGGTTGATGCTTTTTTGCAGCAATTTGTGTATAAGCGATGTTATTACGATATTCCCCCTATTACAGAATATTTTTTAAAAGTTTCAGTTATTTATGGCCGTTCCGGTTACGAATATAGTTTCAGATAGTAATCTGACAGTTAGTGCTATCTATTAGATAGAGGCTGTTTATTTTTTTCTAACAATTTTGACAATAATCAGCTCACATTATTGGGGACAAGACGTATGAAATGGGAATATGATATTGCTTATCTGCCAGATAAGCAATATTATTATTTCAGCATAATGGTATCAGCATATTGGTAGGCAGTGGGAACCTGGGAACCTAGTGCCGTTTTACACATTCTGTTGAATTCTTGAGGCATTTGCCTCCTTACAAGAGAATGAAAATATTATCCAGCCTCACGTTGTATCCCGCACGAAGCAGGCTAGGCAGAGGGAACCCGGGAACCTAGTGTTAAGACACTCCGTTTCACTTCCGTTTCCCGATCAAGTACAGACAAAGTGCGGTGCTGAGCTGCGTTGAATGTGTAATATCTCAAAATCGGACGTATTGTAGTACAATTGAGGTGTCTTGAAATAAAATCTTTTTAAGCTAACCCTTCTATATGTAAGATGAAAAGCGATAATAAAAAATAACGAAAATTAATATAAATAATATGCTATCGTAGCGCAAATGGTGCGACGTGATGATTTTAGATTCAAGTCCCCTTCGAGAGAATAAAATATTTTAATTTTCTCGCTCTGTTAATAAATCAAAGTTGAACACCGCCACTCAACACGCAAGACCTCAAATTTGACTGAAAGTTGGGAACGTGAAGGATTGTCTTAACCCTAGGTTACCAGGTACCCTCTTTCCACCCTGGCATTTGCGGGATGCAGCGTGAAGCTAAAAAAAAGTCAATCATAGTTACTCTAAAACAAAATAAAACAAAACAGAAAAAAAATACCAAAAAAGGGAAAAAATTAAACTAATTTAAAATACAACTTCTATAGGACTTCAGAAACAAAAAATGGCCAGAAGCGTCAGTACAAAGGCCGTACCATTAATTCACCTACAAATTGCCTTAGAAAGGCACGTCTAATTAAGAGAATTAAAAAAAAGACTGTAGGTAACGATACCAATTAGTGAAAGGGAAATTATCATAATGTACTTTATTTTTTTTTTTCTTTTTTTTTTCAGCTTCACGCTGTATCCCGCACTAGGCAGGGTAGGCAGAGGGAACGAAAGTGAAACCTAGTGTTACGATACTCCGTTCCACTTCCGTTCCCCACTTTCCGCCGAATTTGAGGCATTGCGTATTGAGTGGCGGAACTCAACGCCGCGCTTTGCCTTATTACCAGAGCGAAGAAATGAAACTTTAAATATTTAAATTGAAAATATTAAATATTTCATTTCCTCGACTGGGGATCGAACCCAGAACCTGTCGGTTACAGTCACACTCTTGTGCCGCTGCGCCACGACAGGCCTCCCTAAGAAATAAAAGCTATGTGGGTTCTTGAAATTATATCGTAGGTGGTAGGAGCACCCCCTGTAGGACTCTAACCTTATAGAAAGGCGATAAGTTTAGCTGGTATAGCTACGTATTAAACTCTTGTTACCAAGTAACTGACCAGTTCAGTTCAGTTCCAGTTCCCAGGTTCCCTCTACATACGTCTTTTCATACAAATAACTCTGTTGACATTTCGAAGCTTCTGCCTAAAAAAATAATAATTTATGCACCAATTAAATAAGTCACATACGATAAATTCCTTTCATTTCAATAACAACTACGTATTTATATTAAATGTTCTCGTTATACCATATTTCAATGGAGTTACGGAAAGCTGCCAATATATAATACAGGTGGATGCAGGTGACATTCTATATATAATTATAGATTTTTACTATTCCGCTATTGTTTACAATTTATGAACTTACAGCGTGTTTGTTTTTTTTTTTTTTCATTTCACGCATTTCCCGCATATAGAGCAGACAGAAAAAAATCCCGCATGTGGGGCAGACAGAGATAATTTTAATTTTTCACGTCATTTATAATATTGTCTGATGGGCTAAATCAACGTCGCGTTTTGTCTCGTTATCACAACAGTAAATGAAAATATTGAGTATATCATTTCGCTGAGTAGGAATTGAACCTACGACCAACATATTCAAAGTTTCAAAGATCAGCTTGCCGTTTGATCCTGGCTTAGGATAGATCACCCTGGTACTGATGGTGTCGTAATACCCCCGGCATTTAAGACCGGCGTTAAGTAGTGGCTTTGGCCACTGCGTTTCACATTACGTAATGCCGGGCCGCGGTACCCATCTACCTTAAAGGACGGCAACGCTCCTGTAGCTCCTCTGGAGTTACACGGGGCCGTGGGCGACGGTGATCACTTACTATCAGGTGACCCGTACGCTCGTTTGCCGTCTCTTCCATAAAAAGATCAGCTATTAACCGCATACTCTTGTAGTTTGCACCTCAAAATATATAAAGGTCTTAGCACGCGCGAAGCAGGTGCGTCCGAACCATTTAAAGACGAACCATGTATTTTGTGTTCGTTTATGTGCACTCAAAAACGTTTTAATTGATTTATTTATAGCAAACAGTATAAAATAATGAGCTTAATATGGTACAGTGGTGATAAGTAACGCAGTGGTTATAAGTTCAAATTGGTTAAGATCTTAGGTGACAAAGCGTGCAACTGTAAACGCTGTGAGCTAAATTACCAGTCGAGGAAATAAAATATTTGCTATTTTCATGTCTTCGCTCTGGTAACTCGGCAAAGCGCGGCGTTAAGTTTCGCTACCTAACACGAAATGCCTCCACAATACATCGAATATTGGGGATCGGGAGTATCTTTACACTGGGTTTTCAGATCTCTCTGCCATTCAATGTAAAATTGGGCCACTAGAAAAAAATAAAGAAGAAAAAGAAATCATCAACTTCTAATGTTCATAATACAAAGCTCGCAAAAACCATTGGGACGAACAAGATTTTAAAATCAAAACAAATTCAGGAGTTACCGAGACAGACATACACATAACACCTTTTTACTATGTTCCAACATTTTTACTATGTTTTAAAGTGTTATTCCACACTTAGGACAGAAAATATACTAAATTTAAATTTAAAAAGCATATATAAATTTTGAACGAATGGCTTAGTTGGTCAGAGCGCTGGAACGGTTTTCCAGAGGCGCGGGTTCAAGTTCTGCTTCGTTCAAAATTTTTATACGCTTTTTAAATTGAAGTTTAGTACATAACACCCCTTTTAGCGTCTGGTCAAAAAGCACTATTATGAAACTTAAAAATATTCATACAGAAACTATTTTGTCCTTGGCAAATATATCGCTGTTCTGACATACAAACCTTGACATAGAAATTATGACGTACTAAACTGTCGATCCCGTAAAGGATGGTAAAGGTGACCACACACCTGCCGTGCAGGTGTCGCGACACCTGTTGTTGAAAAACGTTACTATTTTTACTATTGTACGAGGATAAATAGTTAAAAGTGTTGTAAAAACGTACAAATATTTAATATTTAAGTTTAAATTTTTTATATCTATGGTTTAACTGTAAACACGAGAGGCTGTGGGTTCGATGCCCATTCGAGGAAATGGAATATTTGGTATTTTTATCTTAAATAATTTTGATGTTTTCATTTCTTTACTCTGATAACAAAGCAAAAGTGCGGTGTTGAGATCCGCCACTCAACACGCAATGCATCAAGTAACGTAAGCTTATTAACACTAAGTACTGCGGGACACAGTCAGAAATTGAATAAAATATATTAGTTTTGTTGATTTTTATCTAAAATGGGCTGAAAGGAAAAAGTGTTGTGTCACCACGTTTTTCAAGTGTGTGGTGGAATTAAACACCGCGTTATGTCTTCTTATCACAAGTAGGAATAGAAAATAGTTCTTCGTCTGATTACTGCTTACAATCATAAGCTGCTAGCTCAATATACAATTTACTTTACCACTTTTCGCCAAACTTGAGGCATTGCGTGTTGAGTGGCGGAACTCAACGCCGCGCTTTACCTTGTAATCAGAACAAAAAAATGAACATTATATATTTATTTTGAAAATATTAACTATTTATTTGTTCGAGCAAGGATCGAACCCACAACCTATCGTTTACAGTCACACGCTTGTGCCGCTGCCCCACGTCAGGTATCGTTACAATTTCAACAAAAAAATACAAACAAACATACAATTCCTTATTACATTTTACAAATCACTTCTAATGAATTGGACATAGCTAGCTAGCTGCCTCCAGATTCTATTGTGTTTCGTAACAATGAGATTTCCTGTTACTTGGATTTGAACCCATTGACGATTTGCCACAGTACGGTCGTTGAAGCGTTAAACACCGTGTATTTGTACTTCAGTTTGTTTGTGGCGATCGTGGCACAGTCGAACAATGATTATAATCTTAATGGACGTAAATTTGATTCTTATTTAAGGGAAAATTTATTTCGGAATTTTTTATATTTCTCGGCTTTGGTGAGACATTTTGTGACGTTTAAGACTTAGCAATGTCTCAATATTTCATCGATCGATCAATCTATTGAGAATAGCGAGTGTTTGTGGTGGTTAAGGGGGACAAGTGTGTAACAAGTTAAGGGTTTAATCTGCACTCGACGAAATGAAATATTTAATCATAATAAGGCATAGCGCGGCGTTCAATTTCGCAACTCAACACGCAATGCCTCAAATTCAGGTGACAGTGGAGAACAGAAGTGCCTTAATGGGAGAGACTTAATATCAGGTTCTCAAGCTCTTTCTGTCTATCCCTCTACGTGCGTAATGCCGGACCCCGGGTGCCCATCCGCCTTAAAAACCAGCAACGCACCTGTAGCTCCACTGGTGTTACACGGGACCGTGGGACGGCGGTAATCGCTTACCATCAGGTGACCAGTACGTACGCGCGCCATGTCTTTCCATAAAAAAACCACAAGTTCGAATCCCGCTAAGAAAAAAATCTGTTTAAAAAATCCGTATATATCGTTAAATCCCAACATTTCACAGGTTCCATAGATATTGGATTGCCAGTGGATTTAAAAGCTGACGTCACCGGATGTCCGCGCCGCTATACGTTTTATTTGTTGAAAGCGATACATGTTTTTCAGTGAGCTTTCACTATATCAATAAATAGAGCTTTATACAAAATCTTTGTGATGGCTTCGAGTATATTGGTATTATTGGGTTCGATTTACATTCGAAGGATTCATTTATTTTCAGTACTTTGCTCTGGAAGACATTTCTAATTTTGGTTGAAAAGTGGGGAAGGGACGATCTTGATTAGGTTCCCTTTGCCTTTCTTGCTCGTTGCGTAATAAACCATAAAAAAGTACATAATATAAAAGTTAATTACAATACAAATCTAATAATATGACAAGCTGTTAAGTAAAAAGCTTTCGAAAGCTTTAAAAAATCTTATATTTTAATTACACAAAGTTATAACAATCTGTATAACAGCAGCCACTTGTCATGTTTTTCCATAGAAAGCTGTTCCAGTTTACATGTAGATTATTGTTTTATACGGGGTGTAGTATTTTCGTAGAAAATCTATATAGAAAAAAGGAAAAAAAAAAAGCTTTGAAAAAGCACTATTGCATTCGCTCCTAAATCCGCGCTTCTGGAATCGACAGATTGGAATTTTTCGAATTCCTGCCTCCGAAACGTCACTCGTATGCGACAAGCGAAAAAATACTTGCATATTAAATACCTGGCTTGTCCTTTTTGAGTTATATTTACTCAGCTTCGCGCTGTATCCCGCACGGGGCAGAGTAGGCAGAGGGAACCCGGGAACCTAGTGTTAAGACACTCCGTTCTATTTAATAGTCATATTTAATATTTTTTAATATTACATGTATGTAAGTTGAGGCTAGTCGGCTGTAATAGGTTATGGCTCGAGGAAATGGAATATTTAATATTTACATTGGTTCGCTCTGGTAACATGGTAAAGAATGGCGTTGAGCGCCGCCATTCAAGAAGCAATATCCCAAATTCGCCGAAAAGTGTGCCTCAACACTAGGCTCTCAAGTTCTGTCTGCCAACCTTGCCAGGTGCGATCTTTCCGAAAAAAAAATAATGGAAAGCTTTATGAGATTCAACTTATTTTGAAAGATAGGATGCGGGGAAACTTTTATCTGTACTGTTATTGGTATACAATTTTTGTATACTAGATTTGTATATATCTTTTTATGTCACAATGGCTGAGAGATACACAACTATGTACTGCGCAATAAGTATAGTGGACAAAAACTTCATAATTAATATACATATTTTCGTTAAAAACTTTTAATTATAGGACTGAGGCCAATCGTGGCGCATGGCACAAGCGTGACTTAAAAAATACCACAAGTTGTGGGTTCAGTCCCAATTCGAGCTCGAAAAAAAGGCAAAGGCAAATAGCGGCGTTGGGTTCCGCGATACACGCAATGCCTCAATTCTAGGTTCCCAAGTTCTATCTGTCATGTGCGAGATACGTTGCAAAGCTGAGTGAGTGAGTTTTAAATATAGCGTGACTTGCCTTCATTGCGAACCCAAGCCTCTTCGATCACGTCAAAGCGCTTCAACTACTGAACCATAGGATCTTATCAGGTTACGCCGAAATAATATACTGGGTCTCTATCTTGAGATTTCACTACTTTTTATATTAAAAAAAAACAGTCTCATCGGGATTTGGATGGATTTTACATGATGTCTTTTGTGGGATTTAATTTCCAGAAACCAGGTTTTTTTCCAATCGGCTCTTAAGGTTTTTCTCATCAGGAAAAAAAAGTACTCCAGATATTCGATCTTTCTAGTACATGAAAATATGACATAATTCCGTTTCCTACACAGCATTTGCAAAGGCGACATATCCGTTTCTCTCGTAATTTGTCCAGATATTAGGGTTCTGCATATGCGAGATGCTCAAGAAATTAAACTTTCTATATCAATTCAAAAGGATAGCCCTACCACACTAAATATATTTTGCAAACGCAATATGTCATATCAACGCAATATGTTGCATGGTCATCAGGTACTCCAGATCTTCGATGTTCCTATATTTACTATCAAATATTGTTTCATAGTGAACCGCAGTGCTTTTCTTGCCGTCGAACTTTGTGGGAGTACTGCCGTGCCCCACATGTATGTACTAGATAAAATTATCTCCAAATGATTTTTTTCTCTACAAGGTTGATGATTGACGTTTATAAAATTAAAGTAATAAGTATTTTTTTTTTAACATTTCTTATTATTCGATTTCTATATTTAACGTAGAAATATCAAAGATAATAAAAAAATAAAAATAAAAGAAAAATCTGTTTCCGCCCGGGATCGAACCGGGGACCTTGTGCGTGTGAAGCACACGTGATAACCGCTACACTACGGAAACTATATTAGCATGGATCAAAAATGTTATTTCTATATAACATTATAAGGAGGACATCGTGGTGCAGGAACAGAAGTCAGGATTACGGCTTCGATTCCCATTAGGAGAAGACTTTCTTTTCACTTTATCACTCTTGTGACGAAGCAAAGCGGCATTGATCCCCACCATCCAAAACGTAATGCCTTGATAACTTACCGGAAAATTAGGCACACAAGTGTCTTAATGAGAACGGAGTGTGTTAAAACTAGGTTCCCAGGTTCCCTCCGGTTATCCTATTATGAGCAAGTAACAAAAATAACAATTACTTATCTTAAAAATTTGGTTTTACCTAACTTAAAATTAGTTTTTTTTTATTATTTAAGATTAAAAGTCTCCGAGGCCGTGAGAAGAATAATTCGTAGTAGGTAGGCGGAAGGACCCTTAAGCTAGGACACTCCGTTCCGAAAAAAAAAAAAAAAAAATTACTTATTGCATAGCGAAGCTAATCGCCACGTTTTGTCAATTTACAAAATAATCACATTCAAACGGGAATCGAACCTATATACCGTATCGAGCTAACTGTCAAAAGACATAGCGCTAGACCAAAACAGCTACCAAAAAAAATATATATACTGTGTAACTTCATAGTAATTTTCATTTTACTATACAAATTATATTATAACTGAAAGTTTGTGAGTGTGCATGTTTGTTCCACTTTCACGCAAAAACTACTGTACTTATTTAGATATAACTTTACAGTAATATAGCTATATACATTAGAATAACACAAATTACATTTTTTTTTTTTTTTATAATTTGGCTATAAGATAACTATAGAGGGCTCACGTGGCACAGCGACACAAGCGTGTGACTGTAACTGACAGGTTGCGAGTTCGATCCCCACTCGAGGTATGAAATATTTAATATTTTAAATTCAAATATTTAATGCTTTCATTTCTTCGCTCTGGTACAAGGCAAAACGCAGCTTTGAGTTCCGCCACTCAACACACAATGCTTCAAATTCGACGGAAAGTGGGTAACGGAAATGGAACGGAGTGTCTTAACACAAGGTTCCCAAGTTTCCCCTGCGTACCCTGCCATGTGCGGGATACAGCGTGAAACTGTGTAGAGTAGAGTAGTAGATAATAGAAAACTATAATTTTAAACGGGCAAAGCCGCATTATGATTGCTAGCAAAATATATTTAGATAATCTACATAATATAGGTCTTAGTCATTTAAAGCGTCACGTTTTTGCATGCAGCGTGACCTGAATATAATGTGGACTAAAAGTAAATTAGATATAGTTTCAGCTAAACGCTGCAGTGACGTGTTTTTAACTATATATGGGGCAGTTATGGGTTTGATTCTCGTTCTGGTAACTTCGGTAAAATTTTACTTACAGCTTTCATAGCTTCGTGTTGTAAACCGCACATGACAGGGTAGGCAAAGAGACACTCCGTTCCGTTCCCCATATTCGCCTGAACTTAAGACATTACGTATCGAGTAGCGTAACTCAACGCTGCCCTTTGTCTTTTTACCAGAACGAAACATATAAAATAATAAAACATATAAAATGTTTTAGTTTTTTGAACGGGAATCGAACTCCCAACCTGTCGTGGCTTACAGTCACATGTTTGTGCCCTTCGACACCATTGACCTAAATTTTTTTTTTACCTGGAAACTTTATTTTTAACATTATTTGCATAGATCATTTACAGATTAATATACGAAAATAAGAATTTATTAGACATATGAGACCTAAAATATATTAATATTACTTATTCAACAAAATCTTTGAACACATCAACTATAAGTAAGTTTATCTAATCGACTGAACGACAGTATACATACATTCAATTAAGCAAAGTCATCCCCTAACCGGAAGTGAACACGTGACATCACCGGAAATCCACCGGAAGTGCCGCCATGACGGCTTAAGCGTTCCCGAAAAAATTATGCTTTTCGGCTTTTCGGGAACGCCAACTTCCGTTTCCGACGCCAAATTGACGCAAAGTGTTTGAAATCTACGATTTATGCCGCATTATGTAGCGTAAACATAATTGCTGTAACATTTTGTATAAGAAAAAGGTTTTTTACTTATTTAGAAAATGTATAAGCATTTTATATGAGATCTGTCATGGCGCAGCGGCACAAGCGTGTGACTAACCGAAAGATTGTGGATTCGATCCTCACTCGAGGAAATGAGATATTTAAAATTTTCAATTTAAATAAAATAATGTTTTAATTTTTTCTATCTGTTACAAGGCAAAATACTGCGTAGTGTTCCTCCACTCAAGACGCAATAGCTCAATTTCGGCGGAATGTGGGGAACAAAAGTGAAACACAGTGTCTTAACATTAGTAGGAACCTGGTTCCCTCTGCCTATCCCGCCATGTGCGGGATACAGCGTGAAGCTGAGTGAGTGAGTGAGTATAGACATTTTAGCGTAGTGGATTTTGAAACCGCGCCTCTTGAATATCCAACCAACAAGCCATGAGGTGCGGGTTTGAATCTTGCTTCGAATATTTTTTATAAGTTTTCTAAATAATTTGTTTTCTTTTTTAATTTGGATTAATACTTTAAAAACTGTAAACAATATCTTTTGCCTCAAATTTGAAAACATAAAGGGAATGTCGATTAATTTGAGAAATTCTTCTCTTAAGAGAGCCTGTCGCGTAGGGTACAAGCTTGTAACTGTAAATTTCACTGGTTGTGAGTTTGATCCCAAATAGCAAAATGAAAGCATTATATATATATATATATATATATATATATATATATATATATATATATATATATATATATATATATATATATATATATATATATATATATATATATATATATATATATATATATATATATATATATATATATATATATATATATATATATATATATATATATATATATATCTTTTTTCAGCTTCACGCTGTATCCCGCACTAGGCAGGGTAGGCAGAGGGAACGGAAGTGAAACCTAGTGTTATGACACTCCGTTCCACTTCCGTTCCCCACTTTCCGCCGAATTTGAGGCATTGCGTATTGAGTGGCGGAACTCAACGCCGCGCTTTGCCTTATTACCAGAGCGAAGAAATGAAACATGAAATATTTAAATTGAAAATATTAAATATTTCATTTCCTCGGCTGGGGATCGAACCCAGAACCTGTCGGTTACAGTCACACTCTTGTGCCGCTGCGCCACGACAGGCCTCATCATTATATATTTAATTTGAAATAATTAAATATTTCACTTCCCCACTTGAGGAAATGAAGTATTTAAATATATAATATCAAATTAAATTTCTAACTGATTTTTGAGTGGCGTCGAGATACGACACTCAAAAGAGAATGCTTCCATTGCGGAGGACAACATTGAATGGAACGCAATATTTTAACACTAGGTTCCCGAGTTACCTTTGCCATGCCATGTGCGGGAAACGGCGTGAAGCTTGCGTGAAAAAACATTTTGGAAATATTTTTTAAAATATTTTTCGTAGTGTAGAAGTGTCGATTGAACTTTTGTGAAAGCTATAAAAGTGAGATAAGATGCTTTAGTTAGATTATTGTTTTTATTTTTTTTTATCTTCGCGCTGTATGCAAATACTTGTAGAAGGGAAGCCAGGGGAAACCTAGGCACCTTATATCATGATGATGATGACATAGTTCACATTAAAGAACTTCCGATGTCTGTCTTCTGTCTGTTCCTAGTGGCGGATTTCAACGCCGCGCTTTGCCTCATCATCGCCCAGAAAGAGAAAATATTTTCATATAACACATTCACATCTTTGAGAGGGAATCGAACCCAGAACCTTGTTGTATTTACACTTGAACAGGCGTCACTTTTTTCACTACTTAGTTCATTATAATAAAGTAACATATACTTTAGGTATTGTTATAGAATAAAAAAAATACTATTACATATAAAAAAAGATTTTTTTTTTGTTATACAAAGAAAAAAATGTTTCCGCCCGGGATCGAACCGGGGACCTTGTGCGTGTGAAGCACACGTGATAACCGCTACACTACGGAAACTTAAATAACATTTTAAAAATGTTGAGTTACTTATAGTCGAAAAGAAAGTAATATTTATCATCAAAATTAGAAATCGTATCGATAATTATAAGTTCGATTCCTTTTAAGAAAAATAAAATATTTTATTGTCCCCCTCTGGTATTAAAATAAAAAACGGCGTTGAGTTACGTCACTCGCTATGTTGAAATGTTGATAACATTATGTTCTCTCGGTCTTATTTACTATGCACAGCGTGAAGCTATAAATAATTTTATGCCTAATTAAAAAAATACTAATAAAAAAAGTTCTTTTTGGAGGGCAACCACCCTTAACTTCTGCCACTTAACGCGCAATACCTAGAGTTAGAAGCGGAGTGTCTGAACACTATGCTCCATCTACCTACCCTACTACATGCGGGATACATCGTTCGAAGTTGAAAAGAAAAGCTGTAATCTACACAGTAAAAAGCTCTTTATATATTCAACAAGAATGTAATGAACTTTTCAAGCTTTTTATACAAAATGTCTTAACAAGTTTAATTGTAAGCTGGTTTTTATTATAATGTATGGAAGTAGATGAAAAAGCTACTTACTAGATGTGGCTTATTGGTGAAAGAGACTACTAGAATCCATGGCAGGGATTGTAAAACAACGAGCTGGCATATAAATATATTAATATATTGGCCATATATGATTTTTATTCAAGTTTCCGGCAAAGGGAACCTGGGAAACAAGTGTATCTTAACACTGGTAGCCCAGGTTCCCTTTACCTTTGCCTTATCCATTCCCATTAATATACTTCCGTTCGCAATTTCCGTCACATTCTGAAGGCATTGCGTGTTGAGTGGATGAAACACTAACGGCTATTTACGAAAGAATATCGAATCCACATCCGGTCTCGTTTACAGTCGAACGTTTGTCCCTGTGCCACTACAGCCCCAATTTATTGATTAATGAATATTTATTGTATTATTTACATAATTAGTTTTTGTCCGTTTTTAAAAAGCTAATTTAGAAGACATTCCGTTTCCGAATTTCCATTTTAACTAAACATACTTAACTTAACTTAGCGTTATATTTCCCTACCGGGGTAGGCAGAGCGAACGGAGCGCCATACACTACGGTCTCGGTATACCTCTTTCGCCTCGTCCACTGTCATCAGCCTCTTCATACGTATCCTGGATTCCTCATGTTTTTTACGTGACCTTCATCCAGTATCGTCGATACTGTGTTTTCAAAGGTCAACCGAGGTCTCCCTCTTTCTTTGATACCACGTTAATTAAACATATTACTTGTTAAGAGTGATAAAACTCAGCAGCGCGCTTTTTTCTGTCAAAAAACGGAGGACAGCATAAGGCGTTAAGTTACGTCATTTACTACGCTTTCAAATATCTTACAAATGGAAGAAACTAGGAGAGTCAGTCATTCTTCTTCTTTACATAAGCTTCTTTCTCCCACTAAAATATAAATAAAAAAATGCTGATTTTTGTTTGATCAACCCTGAACAATGCAATATAACGACTTTTTAAATGGCAATGATTGGAGTAACTGCATTCTCATGACAGGTAGATTGCCCTTAAGTGTACTTCTAGACAATGAGTCTATGTAGCTAAACGGAGGTAGCGGGTTCTTTTTTTCAGGAACTTTTTTTTTATTTATATATTAGTTTATTAGGGATTGTCTACACAACAAATATTGTTACATGGTTAAAGTACTTTAAAATATTTTTTGTCAGCTTCACGCTGCATCTCGTGCATAGCAGGGTAAGTAGAGGGAACTTGGGAACCTAATATTAAGAAACTTCCTTGGCCTAGTAAGTGGTGAAACTCAAGTCAATTTGAAAAAAAAATAAGAAAAGAAAGGTAGAAACGAAAATATTAAATAAATATTTCATTTACTCGAGTGGGATCGAACCCACAATCTGTCACAATCACAACTAGCTTTGAATAAACGTTTCAGCAATTAAAGACATCAAAAGTAGGATAACAATACAAATGGACTGCATTTTTATACTTTTTTTAAAATATTTTTTTTCTTTCCCAAGTGTGAAATGTCACTTTCAATATGACAAACACGGAAGTGTCTTAACACTTGGTTCCTACAAAATTTGAAAGTGTGAAATAACACTTCAAAAATAGTAAAAAGGCCTGTCGTGGCGCAGCGGCACAACAGTGTGAATGTAACAGGTTTTGGGTTCGATCTCCAGCCGAGTAAATGAAATATTTAATATTTTCAATTTAAATATTTAATGTTTCATTTCTTCGCTCTGGTAATAAGGCAAAGCGCGGCGATGAGTTCCGCCACTCAACACGCTATGCTTCAAATTCGGCAGAAAGTGAGGAACGCAACTGAAACGGAGTGTCTTAACACTAGGTTCCCGGGTTCCCTCTGCCTACCTTATTTGTGGGATTCAACGTGAAAATGAAAATCATATATTTATTAATGTTTAAAAAGCAAACAACTTCGTGTTATATAACTGCATCTAGAAATGGTAAAGCCGATCTGGTACTATTACCACTTGATAGCTGTCGTTTACTTATAGTAAGGTTATGTTTTTTTTATGATTTTATATAGAAATTATTTATTGTTAAGGCAGTAGTGGTACAGTGGCGCAGAATTCACTCGTTTTGGGTTTGATCTTCACTAAGGGAGATGTAATTTTGGAGGAATTAAAGGACAAGTCATAGCGCGGCGTTGAGTTTCGCTATTCAACAAGTAATCTCTGAACATCAGTGACAGTAAAACGCCACAGGTTCTGGGTGGGATCCCCATTCGAAGAAATCAAATATTTAATATTTTCAATGTTTCGTTTTAACGGCAGCATTTAATTCAATCACTTTATTTAACGGTAAGTGGGGAAGGGATTAAAGTGTCTTAACACTACGTTCCTAAGTTCCCTCTGCCTACTTTACCATATGCGTTATACAATGTGAAGTTAGAAAAAAAAATATAGAAACACGACTATACTATACATTTGTAGCAATTCTACAATCAGTCGTTAGCTGGTAGGAATAGTTTTTGTGGTGTTTTGTAAACAAGTCTTTTACGTAACGGTTTTAAACTCATCAGAAAATGTTGGACAAACTGACAATGTAATACTATAGTATTTTCACTAACACACTCAGCTTCTCGCTGTATCTCGCACATGGCAGGGTAGGCATAGGGAACTTGGGAACCTTGTTTTAAGACACTCCGTTCCACGTTCATTCCCCATTTACCGCCGAATTTATTACTATAATATTTTCAAATATTTATCTTGAAATATTTATATATATATATATATATATATATATATATATATATATATATATATATATATATATATATATATATATATATATATATATATATATATATATATATATATATATATATATATATATATATATATATATATATATATATATATATATATATATATATATATATATATATATATATATATATATATATCGATTCCTTCTCGAAAAAACAAGGCAAAATGTGGGCTTGAATTCGGCCATTCAACACGCAATGTCTACAGGATTTGGCGGAAAGTATATCGTTGTGCACACAGCGGCACAAGCGTGTGATTATAAACGACAGTTTGGGGGTTCGATCACCACGCGAGGAAATAAAATATTTAATATTTTCATTCACTCTGGTAACAAGGCGCGGCGTTTAGTTCCGCCACCCAACAAGGAATGCCTTAAATTTGCCAGAAAGTTGTACACGGAAGTGAAACGGAGTGTCTAAACGCTAGGTTCCCATGTTCCCTCTGCCTACCCTGCCGTGTGCGGGATACAGCGTGAAGCAGAGTAAGCGAGTGAGTGTGGATTGATGTGTACCGATAACAGAGTGATAACGGAGTGTGTTTAGCGTGAAGCTGAAAAATATCAAAATTGCAAGGAATCCATGAATGTTCATTGGAAACCTGCGGGGCATAGCGTTAGACGTTAGTTTATTAGAGCGAGTAAATGACAATAATTATATTGATCTATAGGATACAACTAATGTTCACAGTCAAATGTTACTTACCGATTGTTTTAATTGAAATTTTCAATAAAATATTTTTAGATTGGAGTAAATTTTAAGAGATGTTCCGCACTTAGGAAAGATAAGGAATACTTTTAAGAAAACATCTAAAATGTAGCGGGATTCAAACCAGCGCCTCTTGGAAACCATCCAAACGCTCTGACCAACTAACCCATACGTTCACATCAAGCTACGTCGAAACTCATATGCTTTGTTTATGCCGTTAGCATCTCTGTTGGGAGATTTTAGAAATTTCCGCAACCTATATATATATAATTATTTAGAATTAGAAAAAAATATTTGAGGCCTGTCGTGGCGCGACGGCAAAAGCGTGTGACACAGGTTGTGGGTTCGAACCCCACTCGAGGAAATGAAATATTTTATATTTTCAATTTAAAAATTTGATGTTTTCATTTTATCGCTCTGGTACAAGGCACAACGCGGTGTTGAGTTCCACCTCTCAACACACAATTCCTCAAATTCGGCGGAAAGTGGGTAACGGAAGTGGAACAGAGTGACTTAACACTAAATTCCCAAGTTACCTTGCCATATGCGGGATACAGCGTGAAGCTGAGTAGAGTAGAGTGTGGATCGAGCCCACAATCCGTCAAGTTTAGAGTAACAAGCCCTGCCCCTGCACCACGAAAGACCTCATCATAAATAGGTTAAATTCTATTTCTTAATTATTATTATTTAGTTACAAAATAGAGAGACCGACACCGTATCGTTTGGCGCTCCGTTCTCTCTGCCTACCCCGCTAGGGATATAGCGTGAAGCCAAGTAGTTATAAAATTATAAAGTAACTTTAGAATAGGAAATAGTGTTGTATCATTATTTTTTCTATTGAAATAAATAAGTATATAAATATATTTTATCTTTAATGAATGCTATATTATTAC
Organism: Eueides isabella; assembly: GCA_019049475.1. Classification (NCBI taxonomy): domain Eukaryota; kingdom Metazoa; phylum Arthropoda; class Insecta; order Lepidoptera; family Nymphalidae; genus Eueides; species Eueides isabella. The sequence continues at coordinate 2,028,499 of CM032409.1, read as the reverse complement.
GAACAATATATCTATACCTTTTTATATCTTATTATTATATCAAGTTCCCTTATCGCTTATACAAATACATTTTTATTTGTATACAAAATTAACAGCTTTTGTAAAAAAAAATTTTCTTTATTTAGATCTAACGTGTTTTTTTTTATAAAACTACCCCCAATATACAACAAAACATCATTCACACTATTTACAAGCTATCAGAAAGATAACCAATAGACAAGGCATTGATGTCGCAAAAGGAAAAAAAAAACCTGCGTACTTCCGGTGGAGCGAGTTACTGGAGATCTATATGCAAGAGGGAAGCGACTGAGCTTTTTTCAAAGTCGAGCTTTTTACAGTTTTTTTTGTAAAAATATTAAGTGACTGTAAACACAGGTAGGTAGTAGTAGTAGGTTAAATCATAACTTGAAGAAATGAAATATTTTCAAATTAATTATTATTTAATGTTTTTATATTATACATTTTAGACTCAAAGTTGAAATATATTAAATTAAACGCATTTCTATAGGGTATATTTCAACTTAGTTAACGTTGAAAAAGATATCAACAAAAATATTTTTATTTCTTATAAGAAATGGAATGATAAGCACAGTTTGAAATTAAATACCTAGTTTTAAGGCACTATATTCCAATAACTATTACGACGAATTTGAGTCATTGCCCATTGAGTGGCGGAGCTCAACGCCGCTTGGCCTTGTTACCAAAGACTTAATTACCTAAAGTGGGCATCGAACCCACAATGTGACGTCTTTACAGTCACAAGCTTGTAGCATCAAGATAAATGTCTCCTTTTAAAAATATAAGAAAAAAGTTTAGTATCAAAGTTTAACGTGCTCAGGTGGTTTGGGCACGTCGAGCGAATGAGTGAAGAAAGAATGGTAAAAAAGATTTATGAAGGAAAAGTGAGTGGTAAGAGAGGGAGGGGGAGACCTCCGTTGACCTTCGAAAACACAGTATCGACGATACTGGAGGAAGGTCACGTAAAAAGCATGAGGACCCCCCGGGGGGCATGTATGAAGAGGTTGATGACAGTGGACGAGGCGAAAGAGGTATGCCGAGACCGTAGCGTTTGGCGCTCCGTTCTCTCTGCCTACCCCGCTAGGGATATAGCGTGAAGCTAAGTAAGTAAGTAAGTAAGTTTAGTATCCCTAAATATTGCATAAAGCTCTCCAATAGTTACCAGGACCGGTTTACAGTAAAAAGTGGCAGGTCGATAGCCGCAGGTGCAGAGAGACAGATGTGATACATATTATATATTTATATGTATATTATATAGATATATGTATGTATAATTACTACGGAAGTCTGTTTTGATTTCATTTTTTGTGAACCTGTTCTTTTGGGATTTGGATTGGGAGTAGTTTTGTGTTGAATGAAATTATTTGGATGCACTTTTTTTTTGTAATTAGTTATTTTTTTATTGTGTTAGTTTTCGTTGTATCTCGTTCGTAGGAACCTGGGAACCTAGTGTTAAGTCATTTCTATTTAAATACTATCATTTACCACTTTTACAATAGCAAGGTAATAAACATTGTAAACAATTCATTTCCTATGGGAATCGAACTCACAACCTACGTTTGCAGCTACACTCACACATTTGACTTCTTTCGTCACAATAATCCGTATTGTAATAAATGATGTTATAAAATGCTGAAAGTTTTTGATTGTCTACTTTCCTCCCGAATCACACGTTGCTTGGCGCGGCGCTCAACGCCGTTAAATTTGTATTGTTCTATCTACTCCGTAAATTATCAGTTTTTTTGTTCTAGATGGGCTTCAAACTCACAGTATAACCACAGCATAATAAAACCAAGTTAATGAATAAATTTATGACCTCCAACAGTCTATTTGCCACCATTAATTAATGTACTCGTAACATTTAGACGATTTCCTTTTGGAAATGGTTAATTGTATGCGATAAAATCTTTCCCTTGTTTCTTTGTTTATACTATTTTTCTTACTTTTTTTTATCGAAAAAGTAAAGTTGTGTTCCAGTGATTTATTATATAGAATAATTTTTGTGTTAAAATTTAATTTGGTCCACTAGGAGTCTGTTAACTAGCGATTTAGAGGCGGCTTCGCCCGCTTATATTTATTATCATATTTACGTAAACTGTATTAAACGTAATTCTTTTGTATAAGCTATATTATTGCAGAGTTTCATCAAAATTTGTTCAGTAATTTTTACATGAAACTGGAACTAACATCCATAGTTACATATTTTCAAATTCATTGTATTCTATATTTTTTTTCTTATGGAAGAGACGGCAAACGATCGTACGGGTCACCTGATGGAAAGTGATCACCGTCGCCAACGGCCCCGTGTAGCTCCAGAGGAGCTACAGGAGCGTTGCCGTCTTTTAAAGTGGATGGGCACCAAGGCTCGGCATTACCTAATGCGAAACGCAGTGGCCAAAGCCACTACTTAACGCCGGTCTTAAATGCCGAGGGTGGTAATAATCTGGTCGAGTCTGCCCATGCGTGTTGCCATTGCTGGCAACGTGACTCTACCACACGCAAATGAATGAAATTTATAATATTTGTATTATTATAAATTTTATTCATTCACACTTCATCCTTAGTGATTTTTGATATAACATTTTGACATTTATACCGTAAAATTAAATGTTATTAACGTTAGAACTGTGTCCTACTCACTGTTATTTTTTTATTGAAAATATTAAATTTATTACATTGCCTAGAGTGAGGCCTGTCGTGGCGCAGCGGTACAAGCATGTGACTGTAACCAATAGGTTGTGCGTTCGAACCCCACTCGAGGAAATGAAATATTTAATATTTTCAAGTTTAATATTTGATGTTTTCATTTATTCGCTATGGCAGAAGGCAAAAGGCGGCGTTGAGTTCCACCAAACAACACGCAATGCCTCTATTTCGGCGGAAAGTGGGGAACGTATTGTTGTAACACTAGGTTTCCAAGTTCCTTCTGCCTTCTGCCTACCTTTCCAAGTGCGGGATACAGCGTGTAGCTGAGTAGAGTAGAGTAGTGTTTGAATCGACCCCATAAACCGTCAAGCTTATAGTAACAAGCCTTGCCCCTGCACCACGACAGACCTCGTCATAATTACAATTGAGTCAAATTCTATTTCTTAACCGAGACCGAGACCGTATCGTTTGGCGCTCCGTTCTCTCTGCCTACCCCGCTAGGGATATAGCCTGAAGCTAAGTAAGTAAGTAGTTAAAAAAATATTGCGTATAATATTAATTGCGTATTGAATAGCGGAGCTTAACGCCGTGTTCTGTCTTTCTAGAGAATATTTTTACTACTTACTTTTCCAAGTGAAGATGACATCCCATGTCATCAGTAATCTAAGTTTTGATAAGAGATTAAATTATAAAGTAACGTCTATAGTGTTAACTTTTTGTGTACTTAAACGCTGCGTTGTCCTTGTTGCCAAAGCAAAGTGAGAAAATGAAAATATTATTTATTTCATCTCCAGGTAGGAATCGAAACTATAACCAACATTTATAGTCACACACTTGTGTCGCTGTACCACGACAGGTCTCTCATATCTTTTATATTTATAAGTACATATAATTTTATTTGGCGGTCATCCAAGTAAGATTTGTACAACATCTAGCTTTAAATCTATCTTGTCATCAATTTTAATATTTTTCAGCATGTTTAGTATTTTTTAAGCCGGGCTTAAAAAATCATTTTTGTTTTAATATATTTAAACTGGTGTTACAGGAAGGTGGATGATATTTTTAAAAATATTTACTATACATAAAATAATATGACGGCGAAACGTCAGAATAGCTGCGCGTTTGGCCGTACACAATGCAGGTACCGACACTGTTATACGGCAGCGAAACGTGGGTATTACAGAAGAAGAATGTAAGAAAGATGAATACTGTAGAGATGCGATCTCTTCGTCGGATATGCGGAGTCAGTTTAGCTGATCGCATACCAAATGAAGAGATACACAGAATGGTAGGTACTAGCGTGGATGTCACAGTGAGAATGAAGAAGAACATGCTCAGGTGGTTTGGGCATGTCGAGCGAATGAGTGAAGAAAGAATGGTAAGAAAGATTTATGAAGGAAAAGTGATTGGTAAGAGAGGGAGGGGGAAATCTTGGTTGACCTTCGAAAACACAGTATCGATGATACTGGAGGAAGGTCACGTAAAAAGCATGAGGACCCCCCGGAGGGCATGTATGAAGAGGTTGATGACAGTGGACGAGGCGAAAGAGGTATGCCGAGACCATAGCGTTTGGCGCTCCGTTCTCTCTGCCTACCCCGCTAGGGATATAGCGTGAAGCTAAGTAAGTAAGTAAGTAAGTAGTTGACTTTGGCGTGGTAGGCAGAGGGAACATGGGAACCTCGTGGCTTACCAAACCATTCCCCATTTTTCATTGGATTCTAGGAACATTGCCTCAATGCCAGTAAAAAGGAATGAAAATATTTTGGGCCCGTTTCACCGGTTAAGAATAAAAGTACAGATAGTTATCTGACAATTAATGATATCTCACATACATAGGTTGTTTATATTTGTTTCTGATTCACCATTTAATTCCCTTACATCTAATCTGGTAGACAATAATCACTCACGTAATATGTGATGGGGCTTCAACAATGCAAAAATGATATTGTTTATCTGCAAGATAACGCTACCCGGTACTCTATCAGCTAGTAGTGATCCCAGCCCTTAATATTTCACTACCCTGAGTGAGAATTGAACCTGCAACCGTCGTGTTGATATTTCAAATTATACCGTAACCATAAAATCACCTTCACTTATACTATATAGCTGAATTGCGCAGAAACTGTTGTTGATATATATATATATATATATATATATATATATATATATATATATATATATATATATATATATATATATATATATATATATATATATATATATATATATATATATGTATATTTATATATATACATATATATATATATATATATATATATATATATATATATATATATATATATATATATATATATATATAATATATATATATATATATATATATATGTATTATGTCCAAAAATATATTATTTATATATATATATATATATATATATATATATATATATATATATATATGTATTATGTCCAAAAAAGCTTGTTGTTGTGCAGTGATATAGTGAAAGACTTTAAAGGCGATTGACAATACAAAATTCTAAAACAATAGGAGAGATTAACGTGCTTAATAAAAAATAGTATTGATAATAGATAGGTCTGTCCTCCTCTGAAAAGTGAGTGATAAGAGAGGAGGGAGACCTCGATAGACCTCCGAAAACATAGTATTTATGATGGAAAGGAAGATCACGTAGTCAGTAGACGAGGCGAAAGAGGTATACCGAGATTGTAGCGTTTGGCGTTCCATCCTCTCTGGCTACGCCGTTAGGGACACAGTTTTAAGTTAGTAAGTAAAAGAATAGGTATTTTAAGTATTTATCCGAGTTCATATTGATATTTTCTAAAATATCCTTATCTTAGTTTTTGTAAAGGTTTTAAGTGTCTTGAAGGGAACGAATTATCTTAACACTAAGTTCCCAAATTTCCCTAGAAGCTGGATTACCCTACTATGGGTGAAAACTAGGGCACAATTACAAATTAAAACATTCACGCAAAATCTGCACCAATTGGCACTTCAAAAAGATTTTAACACAACAATAATACTTAAAACCGCATAAAATGTGCAAAACTTTCCAATACAAAAACAAAGCTTTAACACAATGGACCAATTAATATTTCAATTAACAGAACACCTATTTATTGTAATAATTTATGGGTAACACCGGTTCGATCCGATTATAATTCACTTTATTATCCGGTTTAATGCAGTTACAACCGGCTAGCGGTGTCACATACAGCTATATGTAATTAATGTGCATTTGATTGGGATCATATTTTGTTATTAGATAGTGCAAGTTTGATTCTCGCGTTTGTTACTTTTTTTGATAAGTGGAGGGAACATGGGAACCTAGTGTTAAGACGCTTCGTCACTTTCCATTGAAGTGTTGAGGCATTGTGCGTTGAGTTCCAAAAATAAATACTTTGCCTCGTTACATTAATCTGATGAATGATTTATCAATTCAAAGTGAATGGCTCATCTTAACATTAGGTGCCCAGGTTCCCTCCCATCTACCCTGCTATGTGGGGAATACATAGTAAGGAAAGAAAATAAAAAAAGGGATTATGCTTATTTAGCGACTGCTATACTAAAATATTCTTGAAAATATATCTCTCTTTTTTATCAAAACTTATAATGAAAGACATTTAATTAATTTACAGCTAAAAAAAAAACAGCAGTTTTCCATACAAATATATGTTCTTTGTAACGCAACCAAAAATATACAGGAAAAAATTTCATTGCATATAAAATGAGCAGCCTTTCTGAGGCGGTCATACAAAATTCAACGATATAGCTAAAAATAGCGTTGTTTTTATGGGATGGATAACGAGTTCGAATTCTGCTTTAGAATTTAAGATGTATATACATATGTACTCAGTAGTGGTAGTGATAGTATCACCATGAGACTGCGTTCTCATTAAAACGGAAGGGCCGTTTTCCGGCAAATTGTTAAGGTCTTGCGTGCGTGTGTGGTAAAAATTTCCGCGAGGTAATGAAAATATTAAATACTCAGCTTCACGCTGTATCCCGCACGAGGCAGGGTAGACAGAGGGAACCCGGGAACCTAGTGATAAGACACTCCGTTAAACTTCCGTTCCCCTTCTTTCTGCCTAAATTGCGGCACTGCGTGTTGCACTCCGTAACCTACAACCAAGGCGCTTACAAACGATATATCAAGTTATATCCCAACAATATTATATTAAAACTGCACTATTCTAGCTTAATGGTCACATAAAAGCTTATATACACAAAGCAGTATAGTGATGCGACATCCTGTCCAAAAGTGACGGGACCGAAAGTCTTTTAGGAAGTGTACTCCCGACATATTAATTAGGGACGTGACTTATTTAAATAAATTTTGCATATTTTTGTGTTTTACTCATTTTTTGCATCCGTATGTGAGAATATAGTGATTTAGAGAGAGTGGTCATATTGTTTACCGGTTTCCGTACGCACATGGCGGGGTAGACAGAAGGAACTTGGGAACCTAATGTTCCCTACATGATGATATATATTTTTTTTTTCATTTTGACGTTCTACCCCCTTGACGCGTTAGGTAGAGGGAATTTTTGAAATCTGGTGCTAGGGTTCCATTCGATTAACACACGTCCGTCCTTTCCACTGAATCAGCTGACTGTGTGCAGTGGCGCAACTCAACACCGTGTTTTGTCTTGTTATCAGAGCAGAGAAATGAAAACAATAAATATTTAGAGATCGGTCGTTGCGTGGCGTGTGACAGTAAAAGACAGGTTGTGGGTTCGAGCACACAATTGGTCGTTTACAGTTACACGCTTGTGCCCCCGCACCGCGACGTGCCTCTAAATCTTACTCTTTGCCTCTTAGCTTCACGCTGTATCCCGCACGAGGCAGGGTAGGCAGAGAGAACCCGGGAACCTAGTATTAAGACACTCCGTTCCACTTCCGTTCCCCACTTTCCGCCGGATTTGAGGCATTGCGTGTTGAGTGACGAACTCAACGCCGCGCTTTGCCCTATTACCAGAGCGAAGAAATGAAACATAAAATATTTAAATTGAAAATATTAAATATTTCATTTCCTCGACTGAGGATCGAACCCAGAACCTGTCGTATACAGTCAAACACTTATGCCGCTGCGCCACGACAGGCCTCGAAACGTGCCTCTAAATATTCGTAACAATTAATTATACAATATAACGCGCCACTCTCATATGAAATATGTTTTGCAGGAAACATGTGTTGAATCCATTTATTGTTATTTCATCTCGAAATTTATTGGTTTGAAATATACATATGTACATTTGTAAGTATGTTCATTTTTCAGTAATTTTAACTAAATCAGCACGAGCTTTTCTATATAATGTATTAATGTCTTTGTATACGGAGCGCGGTGTTCAGTTCCGCCACTCAACGTACAATGTCTCAAAAATTAAGCGATGCATGGGGAAAAGAGTTTTTGAAGACTGTGATCTCTTATGGTGTGATAAATTTACATATCCAGTTTCACGCTTTATCTCGCACAAAGCAGGGTAAGCAGAGGGAACTTAGGAACCTGGTGTTAAGATACTACATTCTGTTCCCCACTTTCCACAGAAATAGAAGCTTTGCATGATGGCAGAGCTTACATTGTTGCCAGAGCGAATGAAAATATTAAATATTTGATTAGAAAATATTTAATATTTCATTTCCTCGGGCGAGGATCGAACCCACACAACCTGTCGACCGGTCTACTAATATTCTTCTACTAAACACCATCTGCATACCATTACAGTTATAATAAAATTTCTTCAAAAGAACATTTTAAAAGGTGAAACAAGAAGATCTTTTTCAAAAAAATATAACGCTCGTGGCATTGCTCAATTCACGATCGCCGTCAGCTGCTAACAATACGCCGACACCGGTTACGTACACTGCCTGCCAAATTTAGTGTACATATAGGAATTTTGTTTTAAAAATATAAATTATATAAATAAATATAAACTATTAATATATAATTAAATATAATAAATGTTGAGAATGGAGTGATTTGTCATTGTTTATTTTTTAAGTTGTATCCAATACACGATGCCATCCTCTGGCATCTATCTACCCTGGCTAATGGAATCTAGTGTTAAGACACTCCATTCCTACTAAAATGTTTCTGTACCCGTGTTGGTAGTAAGAATTTTAGATGTTACGTATTTTTGGCGGAATTCCACACCGTGCTTCATCTGGTTATCAAAGTGATGAAATTTTTAAATATTTCGCTAGGATTCACATAGGACAGTTTCACGCTGTATCATGCCCAGGGCAAGTTAGCTAGAGAGAATTTGGGAGTGTAGTGTTAAGACACTCCGTTCTGTTCCCCATTTTCCGTGGAAGTTGAGGGATTGCGTGTCAAGTGCTTAAGAGATAGAAAGAATTTAGTATATTGATATTTTGATTATAAAAAGTCATAATTACATATATCTATATCAGCTGTTAACAATACGTTGTTACCGTTTAAGTATGTACACTGCCAGCCAAAAATTGGAGAAGTAAATATTATTTAAATGTTTAAAATCAATTTGCGTATATAGCACTACCTACTTGTTACTTTTATGTATTGGTTTGAATTTTTTTTTTCATCTTCACGCTGTATTCCGCACTAGGCAGGGGGAACGAAAGTGAAACCTAGTGTTATGATACTCCGTTCCACTTCCGTTCCCCACTTTCCGCCGAATTTGAGGCATTGCGTGTTGAGTAGCGGAACTCAACGCCGCGCTTTGCCTTATATGGTTTCAAATCCTGCATACAATATTTTTTTAATTCTACTTATAATATACAAGATATGTAGAGCAACTGAAACGTTGGACGGTGGAACTGAACGCCGCGTATTTAGGCTCTAGACTGTATAGTTTGAATAGGTATAACAGAATGATTGCTTTATAACAGTCATTGATATGCTAAACTTCAGTATAAAAACAAAAACGCTTTTTACTATGGAATTAGTTAGCTTCATATAAAATATATAACACTGCAGTGTTTAACAGTAAACTGTGTAAAACTATTAATTTAAATTGAATTTTATATGATTTAATAAATATATATAAAAACATATTTATTTATTTATTTTTTTTATATACACAATATCATCACAATTCAAAGGCAAAACAAATTGCTAAACTAATATTTATTTGTATTTTTAACCTTAATAAATTATAAAAAATATGTTAACGACAAGAAACTAGGCCAGTGGGCTGAGATTTAAACAGCAACGTACAGTTTTGCTGAAAAAGAATATCGATGGTTAGTGTGTAGACAGTAAATTGTAATTTTTTTAGGCACGTTTTAGGGTAGAGAGGGAACCTAGTTAACCTAATGGTAACACACTCTGTTCCTCACTAAATCGTAAAGTATTTTAGGCATATTAAGTAACATTCACCACTGTACCTTGTCTCGTTAGCCAACCAACTAAATATATATAATTTAACCCCACGATAGGAATTTGAACATATAGCCTTTTTAAATAATACAAATTTACTATTCAGTTTCACGCTGTATCCGAATTTCGAAGCATAGCGTGTTGAGTGGCGGAACTCAACGCCGCGTTTTGCTTTGTACCAAAGCGAAGAAATGAAAACATTAAATATTTAAATTGAAAATATTAAATATTTCAATTCCTCGAGTGGAGATCGAACCCACAACCCATCGGCTACACTCACACCTGTTTGTGTCGCTGCGCCACGACAGGCCCCGTAAAAATTTATTACGTAGGTATGTACATTGTTTCATTTCAAATGAGTAATAATTCTGAAAAAATATCATATGTGAACCCATAACCGTAGGTTTTAGTTAAACTGTCCTACTGCGCCATGGCGAAAGAATTTTTTTTTTTTCAAATAAATCTTTTAATATTTGTTTTTGCACCACTATTCAAATATATATATAGTTCAAAAATTCACATATTCCCAATATGTAAACTTTTGAACTATTACAAGAACAACTGTGTTTAGGGAGTATAGGGGTACACGAGCGATAATTTCTCGAAATTCTAAAGAAAACGCGAAGACCCGACAATTTATATTCTATAAATTTATCTTGTCACTATATTATCATATAGGAGCATAAGCAATGTTTTCATTATTAAAATTAATATTTTCATTATTTCCTTTTAGTAACTAGGCAAAACGCGGTGTTGAGCTCCGTAATTCAACTCACAATATCTTATATTCGAAGTGTTTTAACACTAGATTTCCAAGTTCCCTTACCATACGCGGGAAACAGCGTGAAAGTAAAGAAAAGAAGAAAATCATTAAGTACACGCAAACAAACTGGCAGACGAAGTCTTTTCATCAATACTCTATGCCATAGAGCACTCTATGCCTTACATTTTCATCTCTATTCCCCCCCGTCGCAGTCGTTTAACGTAATAACCAAATTTACTTTTAATATCTATAAAGATAACTATATCAATTTTATTTTCTGACCACTATAAGGCCGTCATGGGAGGGTCACACAGTGCCCACCGAGTGTGACGGCTGGGGTTACTTTAAGATAACATGTACAGGGTGTTGTAAAATGTTTATTCATAAAAGTAAGATGTATTTTTGTTTTTAATAAGCCATTCAGTTCTTCGGTTTTAATTTCACGCAGTATCCCGCACGTGCCAGGTTGGGTAAAAGGAACCTAGTGTTAGGTCACTTCGTTTCATATCTAACTTTCTGCCGTATTTGGACGGTTTTGAACGTTTATTTCATTTGTTGAACTGTTTATTTAAAAAAAAAAATGCGTTTAATATATAACGGGGCTTAACTCTGCACTAAGTCTGAATACTATACTTTAGAGTGAAATTTGAAATTATAATTAATTTTCTTCGTCTTTAATATTTTTTTTTATATTTGAAAATTGTCTTTTATAAATATGGACCTGCAAATCCATTCACTTTATTAGAATCAATTAAAATTCGATAATAAACTCGATAGCTCTTATCAGTTATTCCACATGATATATAATTTTATAAACTAAATGTTAAGCGAGTTAGAGGCCTGTCGTGGCGCAGCGGCACAAGAGTGTGACTGTAACCGACAGGTTCTGGGTGCGATCCCCAGTCGAGGAAATGAAATATTTAATATTTTCAATTTAAATATTTAATGTTTCATTTCTTCGCTCTGGTAATAAGGCAAAGCGCGGCGTTGAGTTCCGCCACTCAACACGCAATGCCTCAAATTCGGCGGAAAGTGGGGAACGGAAGTGGAACGGAGTGTCATAACACTAGGTTTCACTTCTGTTCCCTCTGCCTACCCTGCCAAGTGCGGGATACAGCGTGAAGCTGGAAAAAAAAAATGTTAAGCGGTTTGGCCAATTTATTTTTTTCAACTCCCCGACTTGATATACAAAACGTGGCGTTAAGCGCCGCCACAAGACACATAATGCCTCAAAAACTGAGTAGAAAGTGCTATACGTACTAAGTGAAGCTGTAAAAACAATAAATATATATATAGATCAAATTATTATATTTTCCAAACATGCTGTATAACCATAAGTGAAGACACCTAACAACCGCAGGGATTGAACCTGTGTATAGAGTATGAACAATTTCATTCATGCGTCGTGGGAACATTGTAATTACATACTTGTATTTACGCCTATAAAATTCGAGTGGCTTAGTTTTTTTTTTAATAACTTGAAGAACAGATTAAAAAAAAATACTATCGCTTGTTAGTTGAAATGATAATTGGATTATTTATATACGTGTTACGTTTTAGCGTAAATTTTCTTTGGAATTGTTTATGTTTGTTTATTTAGCTTCACGCTGTATCCCGCACGAGGCAGGGTAGGCAGAGGGAACCCGGGAACCTAGTGTTAAGACACTCCGTTCCACTTCCTTTCCCCACTTTCCGCCGAATTTGAAGTTGTATATTTGGATATATTTTTTGATATTTCGTGGTGTTGAGTTGGCCTGTCGTAGTGCAGCGGCACAAGCATGTAACTGTGAAGCTATAGGTTGTGGGTTCGATCTTCACTCAAAGGAAATTAAATATTTAATATTTTCAAAATGAATATTTAATGTTTTCATTTCTTCTTCTTCGCTCTGGTATTAAGGCAAAGCGCGGCGTTAAGGTTTCGCCATTTAACACGCAATGCCTCAAATACATCGAAAAGTGGGGAACGGAATGTCTTAACACTACATTCCCAAGTTTCCTCCGCCTACCCTGCCATGTGCGTGAACTGAGTGAGTGAGAGTACCGTTACTCTATACGCTATATCTCGTTTCATAACACAATTTTATAAGTTCCTTCTGCTTAGCCCGCCATGTGCGATAATACGTTTTAAGAAAACGTATAAGAATTTAAATGTCGCCGGATTTGAACCCGCGTTCCTTGAAATCCATCCAACGGCGCTGAATTAAGCCATATGCTAACGATACACATCCACAGACCACACAGTTAATTGCTTATAATTATTATTTGGCAAGATATACATATGTACAAGACTTTCAGTTTCAGCTACATGCGAACGTATGGCTTGGTGGTCAGAGAATGGTCGGTTATCAAGAGGTGCGTGTTCAAATCTCACTGCATTCCAATCTTACACGTTTTCTAAAAAAAATTAATATTGTCTTAGCTCTACGTTTATAATAACTTAATGTTAAAGGACCTCCGTTATCCATTGTTATGATGTTTTAAAAACTGAAACGTTAATAAATAATGTTTAACCAGGAGCTTGGAAATATAATGTTAAGACGGGAAATGTTCACTCTCTCACTCAGCTTCACGCTGTATCCCGCAGAGTAGGCAGAGGGAACTTGTCAAGACATTCCGTTCCACTCACGTTGCCCACTTTGCACCAAATTTCGTGCCAAAGCATTGCGTGTTGAGCGGCGGAACTCAACGCCGCAATTTGCCTTGTTACCAGAGCGAAGAATATTTAAAATTTTCAAATAAATTATTTAATGTTTAATATTTAATTTGGAAATTTGTAATATTTAATTTCCTCGAGTGGTGAACTCACAATCTGTTTACAGTTGCACCACGATTGTGCCGTTGCGACACGACAGGCCTCCAAATGCGACGGGAAATCTATAGAATGTAATTTTCCGAACGAAAATCAAACCAATCCATAAAACCACATAGGCGTCCACAACAATATACATCCTCACGGAACTCTACGCCACGTTTTTCTTACCCTGAAACTGTGAAATATTTCATATTTCACAGGGTCAGGGTACAGCTGGAATTTGAAAAAAAAGAGATGTACAAGAGATGACTATTAAATGACACTGTGTACGCAACTGATGTTGCCATGTTCGAGATATAAAAAAAAACAAATAAAAAAAGGAATACTTCGTTATCTATAAACACATAAATTACAAAATCTTAGTAATTATTGTTTATAATTTTCTCACATTTATTCCAATACGTACATATGTTACGCTTCATTAAATTGCATTTGCATAAGAGCAATATATTCAATTGTCTATTATATAACCGATTATGAAGAAGACTTTCTTTAGGGTTCAGAAGACAAAAGGTAAAACAGGACCCACATAATACTATGATGTTTGTCTCTCAGTCACCAGCCTGTATCTCAGGAACTGTGATAGTTAGAAAAAATATCTCCAGATGATGTATTTTTCTTGACATATCTTTTTTCCAGCTTCATGCCACATCCCACACATAGCAGGGTAGGCAGAGGGATCTTGGAAACCTAGTGTTAAGATACTCCGTTTCGTTCTCCACTTTTCGAATTTGATGTATTGCGTTGTTGAGTGGAACCTCAACACCGTTCAACCTTTTTTTTTTTATGGGTAAGACTTGGCAAACGAGCGTACGGGTCACCTGATGGTAAGTGATCACCGCCGCCCACGACCCCGTGTAGCACCAGAGGAGCTACAGGAGCGTTGCCCGTCTTTAAGATGGATGGGCACCGGGGCCTGGCACTACCCAATGCGAAACGCAGTGGCCGAAGCCACTACTTAACGCCAGTTTTAAATGTCAGGGGTGGTAATGGTCCGGTGGAGTCTGTCCATGCGTGTTGCTATTTCTGACAACGTGACTCTCCCACACGTACTTTAGTCGCCTACGACACCATCAGTACCAGGGCGATCCTATTCTAAGCCGGAAACACACGGCGAACAACAATTAACAAGGCAACAATAAAACTAAAAAGCAGAAAAATAAATAAATATTTAAAGGAGTTTCCATGCACTCAAAATATTTTTACTTTATATGGAGAGAATTTTTTACTTTTTATAGATAGAACCCCCAATGAAATGACCAAATCCAACTCTCACTTGGCCGGTTTTTAGATTTCCGATGTATCCCACATATATCATGATAGACATAGGGGAGCTAGTGTTAAGACTGCTGGATCAAAACTTGAGAGGAAATTAAAATATTTCACTTCTCCAAGTCAGAATTCAACCAAAACTTTGGCGAATAATAGGATAATAGAGAATAGAGTAGGATGTCCCAACACTATGTCCCCAAGTTCACTCTGTGTGAACTCATGTGCAGAATACAATATAAAGTTACTTACTAACTCAGCAGGGTAGGTAGGGAACTTGGGAACTTAGTGTTAAGACACTCCGTTCTACTTCCGTTCCCCACTTTTCACCGAATTTGAGGCATTGCGTGTTAAGTGGTGGAACTCAACGCCGCGCTTTGCCTTGTAGCCAGAGCGAAGCAATGAGAACATTAAATATTTAATTTGAAAAATTATCAGTATCAGTATAAAGCTCCTTCTATATATTAATAAGTATATTGTAATTTTTCCATGGGAACCCATATAATAAGGAAACGCCAAACACGTTGTTTTTACGTTATGTAAACAAGCTTTTTACTTCAAAACACATTTCTTTCTCATA
The DNA here is from genome assembly GCA_019049475.1 of Eueides isabella. Lineage (NCBI taxonomy): Eukaryota > Metazoa > Arthropoda > Insecta > Lepidoptera > Nymphalidae > Eueides > Eueides isabella. The sequence goes on along the minus strand of CM032409.1, from coordinate 2,013,080 downwards.
CTGATGATATAAGTAATCAATATTGGATGTGGTATGGATTTTGAATCGTATATACAAGAAAGATTGTGTATTTGTTTTCAATGGTTGTTTAATTTATTGGGGCCTGTCGTCGCGTCAGGACCACAAACAAGGCTGTGTCTGTAAGCCTGATAGGCTGTGGGTATGGAGATCGACTCTCAGCTTCGCGCTTCTAACCTGCACATGGCAGGGTAGGCAGAGGGAACTCGGGAACCTAGTGTTAAGACACTCCGTTCCACTTCTTTTCCCCATTTTTCGCCGAATTTGAGGCATTGCGTGTTCAGTGGCGGAACTCAACGCCGCGTTTTGCTTTGTACCAGAGCGAAGAAATGAAAACATTAAATATTTAAATTGAAAATATTAAATATTTCATTTGCTCGAGTGAGGATCGAACCCACAACCCGTCGGTTACATTCACTCGCTTGTGCCGCTGCGCCACTCCAAGCCCCTCAGGGATTGACTCCACGCGAGAAAATTAAATATTTAATATCTCGATTTCTTTGCTCTGGTAATAAAGCGCGGTGTTGTGTTCCGCCAATCAGTGTGCAATTACTCGAAAATTTTGCGGAAAGTGGAAAACGTTTTGTTTTTTCCACGAGGTATATCATATAACAGGATACGTTAAGAGTATGTATATCTTAGCATCAGTTTCTATTTGGCTACCGAAACGATACCTAACGGTGTGTACAAACATCTGGTTCCCAGGTTCCCTGTACCCTACTATATGTAGGATAGAACGTAAAGTTAAAGATTAAGTGAAGATTCTAATATTTTTATCTAAAATAACTTTAAGCAATTTTAAAATATATAAAACAGTTGCAACTTGGTGAGTCAATATAGCTATATAAAGTCAGATCATGCACGCGACAGGTGCAATCCACGTGAAACGCCCCGCTTAAATGATAAGGTGAAATTCGAGAAAATATTTCATATATACTTATCACTGTACAGAGTCTGACTATAAGCACGTTGGTTGGGAATTCGATTCCCTTTCGTGGATTATGGTAATTTTTCATGTTGCTCTAATGTCACGAAAAAGCAATCATTCTAAATAAAACATAAAAGAAATTTAAATTACTATTTACTTGAAAAATTACTTACTTTCTTACTTAGCACTCTGTAAATGCCAGAGAGGACGTTCCAAGCACTACGCACTATTTTGAGGCATTGCGTGTTCATACCTCAACACGCAATGCCTCAAATTTGGAGAGTAAACTTAACACTAGGTTCCCGAATTCCCTCTACTAACCCTGAAAAGTGATACAGCGTGAAGGTAAGAATGATAACGATAAAAATTAGGATGAAATGGAGGGTATAGGAATTTATCTTTCTTGATGAGGTGCTGCATAGAAGGTTAGGCAAGAAACGTCGATATATATCGATTTGATCAGCTTCACGCTGTATCCCGCACGAAGCAAGGTAGGCAAAGGGAACCCGGGAACTTAGTGTTAAGACACTCCTTTCCACTTCCGTTCCCCACTTCGAGGAAATGGAAATATTAAATATTCCATTTTCTGAACGGAATCCAACCCACAAATTGTCGCGTTTACAATCGCACTCTTCTGCCCCTGTGCCACGACATGCCCCTAACGTTCAGGTCACCATTAGGAATTAAATACCGTCTTATGCCCCTAATGTTCAGGTCATCATTAGGAATTATATATCATTTTATAATTGTTTCCCTCTTCCCACATCTATCTACTAAAGTAATATGTTATTACTGAAGCACTTAGTACAAAGTAGTATTTAAGAAACCTTTGTTATATCCTTGCCAATTGTGAAGTGAAAAGCCCTTGATTACGTCAAATGATCGGTTTGCGGGTAGATCGTGGGTTCAAATCCCGGATGTGACTATTTGTTTGTGTGAATGTTTAGCTGTTATTTTGTTAGTGAATTTGGAATTAAGGAATTAAGGAATAATTGTTAAATCACTTATACTCATACTCAGCTTCACGCTGTATCCTGGTCATGGCGGGGTAGGCAGAGGGAACTTGGGAACCTAGTGTTAAGTAACTCAGTTCCAATTCGGTTCTTCACTTTCCGCCGAATTCGGGGCGTTGCGTGTTGAATGGCGGGACTCAACGCCGCGCTTTGCCTTGAACTAGAGCGAAGAAATAACAAAAATAAATATTTAATATTTCATTTCCTTGAGTGGAGATCGAGCCCACAACCTGTCTGTCGGTTACAGTCACACTTTTGTGCCGCTGCGCCACGACAGGCGCATTATTAAATTATTATTTTATTTTATAAATATATTGTATTACGAGCTGGTGGCTGGAAAAAATAAACGAAAAAAAAATCTTTATAAACTACCTCCAATCTAATCACAAATTTCAGACTTTTGTTAAGGCGTCTATTTTATATATCTAAAGGTTTTTCTGGTCTTCCAAGGTTCTCGAAATCTACATCAGGCAGTTCCAGATTTTAGAACAAATTATACCCTATATGTTGCCCATGCTTATCAACTGTATAACAAAAATTCGTTCAATTTTGTTACTTAGTTCTGAAATTAGCTTGTGGAGACAACTTTCACTATTTCCTAATCACCCTATATTTTTATTATTTTTTTTTTCAGAGTAGGCAGGGGGAACCCGGGAACCTAGTGTTAAGACATTCCGTTCCACTTTCGTTTCCCACTTTTCGCCGAATTTGAGGCATTGCGGGTTGAGTGGCGGAACTCAACGTCGCGCTTTGCCTTATTACCAGAGCGAAGAAATGAAACATTAAATATTTAAATTGATAATATAAAATATTTCATTTCCTCGACTGGGGATCGAACCCAGAACCTGTCGGTTACAGTCACACGGTTGTGCCGCTGCGCCACGACCGGCCTCGTCTATTTTATTTTATTGAAAAATATTCAATGTACAGATACACTTATTTATAATTATAGTTCATACTAATCTATTATATTCCATAGTTATAAATAAACAATGCCCATACCAGTAAAGAGTTTATTTGGTTTAGAGCGTATAATCATTACAAACTTAAATTTGCAATTGATTTCATACAAAATTAGGGAATACGCCCGGATACGTAAGTTTGTCACTTTTTATCATATGTACTTCTCGTCTACTTATAATAATGAAATTTGTTCGATACCCTTTGTAGTTAAATCCTAGATATAGTAGGTATATGTCTATATATAGTTACAAGCTACTCTGTTGTCCGAGTGGCGTAACTCAACACGATTTCTAAGATAAACACAGGTAATTATTTCATAGATGTCAAGATACTATACCATAGATACCAAAATTCTTCTCCTTTAACCTAATTAAAATAGAGTAAATGGGTAATATTATACGTATTGTATCTCCCACCTAGCGAGTTAGGCAGAGGGAACCTGGGAACCTAGTGTTTAGACACTCCAATTCCGATCCCAAATTCTGGAAATGGTGATCGAATCCATAAGCCATTCCATTAATCCCGACTATAAGGATTATAAATTTATGGGTGGGCAAAGGGAACCTGGGAACCTGTGTTAAGACATTTCTTTCCCCATTACGAATTCTGGAGGATTAGTTAGTGCCTCAGGTAGGGGGACAATAAAAAATTAATATTTATACTACGCATATTTAAAGTGTTATTTTACACTCAGGGACGAAAAATACCAAATATAAGAACGTATAAACATTTGAACGAAGCACGATTTGAACCTGACAAATTGAGGAATTTCGACGTAGCTTGGTGAGAACGTATGGCTTAGTTGGTTAGAGCGTTTGGACGGTTTCCAAGAGGCGCGGGTTCAAATCCTGCTGCGTTCAAATTTTTATACGTTCTTAATTTTAGAAAAATTAAATATTTCCTTACTTTGGGGATGGGGTTCGAACCCACAACAAGTCACGTCATCTATAACCACATTATGACTGAAATGAGTATACATATATACATATATAAATACACCGACTACGTTGGTCACTTCAACTTGTGATCTCTGAACCGTATCATGAGTCAGTGGGGTCACGGAGGTGCGTGGGACGGTTTTTATCGTCTTTTGTTTAGCAATTGCAGGCCTTAGTTTTTGTTAAACGCCGTATTATGTTCATTTGTATGTAGTCTCAAGAAGTCTCGATACAATTCTTCTATAAATTCTTTTCTTGTTATAACTTCTTTTCGATAAATTCTTTTCTTGTTATAACTTTTAGGGTAAAATGCTTGCGTTTATTTTCCTTTTTTCTTAATAAACAGCTTATTTAGGTAAGGTAGTTGGAGAAATCCTGGTTTTTAAAGTGGAACCTTTGTAGGGTAACATACATACATACTTTATCTTTCAAGAGCATTTATTTCAACCAAGATATCGAGTTAATATAGAATATTCAAGTCTGGTCTCTTGGAGTACAAAGAAAATCAAGCTTTTAAGTCAATGTTACCAAACGATAGGAGCATTTATGCATCGTTTTGTTCCATTTTATATGAAATTCTATGCAAAACCTATACCGAACTGCACGTGAAACTTCCTTCTCTTGTTGTATAAAAAATATATGATCTTGACTAAATTGATCATTAAAAGACATTGAGGCCTGTTGTGGACACAAGTTTGTGGCTGTTAACGACAGGTTGTGAATTCGATTTCCACTCTAGGAAGTACAGTATTCATATAATTGGAAATGAAAAGTTAAATTTCGGCATTCAGCATGCTATGCCTCTAGTTTGGACCGGATGGAAGTGTCTTTATACAAGGTTCCCAACTTCCCTTAACCTACCCTGCCATTTGCGGGGTACAGTTTAAAGTGGGGTTGAAAATTGCCAACAATATCCTGACAAATTTGTTTTTGCGTGATGAACAAGATTTTTAATACAAATTAATATAAAATTATCGAAACAGATATCTTTAGATACATACTTACTATATACTGTATATTGTAATAAAATTATTATTTAAGTAAATTTAGCTTTGAATCGGAGCTTTGAACCGGAAACATGAGCTTTGGGTGAAATTTTCTTCTAAAGTGTCCGTATACTAAAGAGCAACACAATATTAAATGAGTGGAAAATCAAGTGGAGTGAAGGTTCTTATCACTATCCTGCTTTCCTTGCTATGTGCGGGATACAGCGTGAAGTAAAAAAAAATATAATTAATAATAATTATTCTAGTCGATAAAATGAATTATTAATTATTTTAAATTCTTCCTTTTGGTAACAAGATGTAGTGTCGCGTTCAGTTCGTACGTACGTTCGGTCAGACGTAGTGGCATTCAACACGCAATGCCTGAAACTCGGCAAATGCCTGAAATGGAGAATACAAGTATCTTAATGGGAACGAAGTGTTTTAGTCCTAGGTTCCTAATTCGGGTAACGCGGCGTTGAATTCCGCTTCTCAACACGCACTATATATATATATATATATAGATATATATATATATATATATATATATATATATATATATGTATATATCTATATATATATATATATATATATATATATATATATATATATATATATATATATATATATATATATATATATATATATATATATATATAATATATATATATATATATATATATATATATATATATATATATATATATATATATATATATATAAATGTATAAACTATCATCTTTTCTTTATTAAACCATTTAAATTATACGTTAAGGGGTCTGGAGGGTTGAACAGGAGTAAGAAAGGGACAGCGATACGCCACCTGCGCATTTCGGGGTTAGTAGTGCTTCTGTTTTTACCGACTGCCAAGGAAAGGGTATGTGTTTATGTATGAAGTATTACCTCATATTTCCAGAACTTCTTCACGTTCGTATATGGATGACGTATTATTTCGAAATACTCAGACAGCCTATATGTCGAACTCCAGCGTTCAGCGCCGTAACTATGGTGCCTGCTGTTCGTTGTGTGTCAATCACTTGATAGCTGTTTTTTCTAATGTAGATTTTTAGAGGTTTATATAACCTCCGAGGTATTAAGTCGTGGAACTCAACGCCGCGTTTTGTCTTATTACCAGAGCGAGTGAGTGAAAAAATAACTATGACAATGCATTTACTTTGATGTGATAATAATAAAAATATTTTCTCAGTTTCCATTCTGTGAATGTTAAGGACATGTTACGCTTTTTCTAAGGAACAATGGCTATAACTTTTCCTTAAGAAGGGTCGAACGTACGACCGTCGAGTTTATTGAAGTATGACTTAACTAAAGATTAATGAATCATTTAATTATTTTTATATGTATATAAGATTTGGAGGCCCGTCATGGTGCAGCGGCACAAGCGTGTGGCTGTAACACACAGGTTACAGGTTCTGGGTTCGATACCCAATCGAGGATATGAAATATTTAATATTTTCAATTCTAATATTTCATATTTTTCTACCTTTGTTCTGATAACAAGGCAAAACGCGGCGTCGCGTACCGCCGCTCTACACGTAATAGATACCTCCAATTCGGCGGAAAGTGGAGAACGAAACGGAGTATGTTAACACTTGGTTTCCAATTTCCCTCTGTCTACTTGCCTTGTGCGTGTTACAGCGTGAAGCTGAATGAGTGAATGTATAGAAAATTGTTTTTTTTTTTAATAAAAGCTTAACACTCACTAGCGACTAACTACTGAACTACTGGATTTAAAAAGTTCAAAGTTGGCATGAAGGTAGGCTAGGTAAAAGAGAAGGAGTAGGCTTAAGAACAGAGAAAGATTGTCGAAATTTCTATGGAAACTGAAAATAACAGGAAATTCCATATTACATGTTAAAAGTACACACTAATAAAATTGTGAACGTTGCCTAGGAATGTATAATTTTCTTAAATAAGTTACGTGTTATTTTTTTAAAATTAAATTTTTTGATAGATTAACTTCTTTCATTTCAAAACGCGGCGTTGAGTTCCGCCACTCAACACGCAATGCCTCAAATTCGGTGGAAAGTGGGGAACAGAAGTGGAACAGAGTGTCTTGACACTAGGTTCCCAAGTTCCCCCTGCCTACCCTGCCATGTGCGGGATACAGCGTGAAGCTGAGTTAACTTCTTTCATTACCTTTATTTACGTTTCATACGTTTTCTAAATAAGTATTTTATTTTATTTTTTAAGTATACAACACCAAATAAATATCGTTCGTAGTTGTCTTCAGAATTCGGAGAGAAAAGAGTGTATTAACACTGCTATCTTTGAGACACAACGTCAAGTTTAAAATGAAACAAGACCGGAACCGGAAGTTACAAGTAACCGGAAGCCACTATAAGAACTAAGTAATTCTAAGTTTTCAAATATTATCGTAACTATACTACAGAGGTTTAATGTGTAAAATGGCGTACGTCATTAAAGCAACTTGTTTTGTTACGTTGTAAGTAATTGTGGCGTGACTTGTGCTCCTTTCTAAAGTAAAATAATATGGTTTGTGCCATAGTGCTTGTTGGAACTGGCTTTACTATGAGTGCCAGTTCACTTCTTGAAACTTTTGATGGTTTTTTCTTTTTTGTTTTTAGGCTTTTCAATTTTTGTTATATGGCATGACATATGGGAGAACGCAAAAAGACATAAACGAACATACGGAACGCAGTCACACACAACACACTTACATACAGACTCACACGCACTCACACACACACAAAATTCGCTTATATTTTGATTGTGTTTAATTTTTCACTCACTCACTCAGCTTCACGCTGTATCCCGCACATGGCAGGGTAGGCAGATGGAACTTGGGAATCTAGTGTTAAGACACTCCGTTCCCTACTTTCCGCCGAATTTGAGGCATTGCGTGTTGAGTGGCGAAACTCAACGCCGCGTTTTGCCTTGTACCAGAGCGATGAAATGAAAACATTAATATTTAAATTAAAAGTATTAAATAACAAATTCACAAATTTTCTTCCTTATATTTATACATTTTAAGTTTATATATTATGCATTGACACCTGTCTTGGTGCAGTAGCACAAACATACGATTGTTAAAGTGTCAGATTATAAGTTTGATGCCAATGAATGAATATTTTAAATTTTGTATTTCTTTGTTCTGGCAATTTTCTTCTTCCAATCAGTACGCTAATCCTCAAATTCGTCGAAAAGCTTTTGTGAAACACTACGATTCCAAGTTTCTTTTAAATACCATTCAGCCAACAGCGATATACATCGACATATATATATATATATATATATATATATATATATATATATATATATATATATATATATATATATATATATATATATATATATATATATATATATATATATATATATATATATATATTCGAAAATCTTATTAATTTGAGGTCAATATGACCTCATATAGTTAGTAACAATCGTAACAGAACGAAGCGAACTTTAGATTTGTGAAGGACCCATTGACATTAAAGTACTATAGTACGTTCTAATAGAAGGGACCTCTTACTGCATTTTATGTTATAAATTACTTAAACTTTAAACTTTTCAAAGATTTATGTATCAACTTAGAAGACTGTTATTGCTCAGAAATGCAAGCGTGTGACTGTAAACGACAGGTTGTGGGTTCGATCCATAATTGAGTAAATTAAATATTTAATTAATATTTTTCGTGGCTCTGATAATAGGGCAAAGCGCGGCGTTGTGCACCGTCACTCGACACGTAATGCTTTAATTTCGGTGGACTGCTTCAAATTCACATGACATCGGTAAACATAGGGAACTTGGGAACCTAGTGTTAAGACATTACGTTCCGAGTTCCCCAACACCGCGTTTTGCCTTATTCACAAATGACAATATTAAAAATTTTCAAGTGGGCATCGAACCCACAACCTGCCGCTCCTATAGTCACACGCTTGTGCCGCTGCGCCACGACAGGCCTCTGTTCAGAAACATTCAATGAAAATATAAACAACTCGTATAAGCATCCCTTAAACAGTTCAAAAAAGGTTCACTTAAAAAAACAGATAAGTCAAGTTCTAGAGAAGCGTAAGTTTAATTTTTAAATAAAGGGTTCAGTACGTTTCTTTGAATAATATAGAATAATATTTCCATTAAAAAAAAAGACCATCTTGGCTAAGTGGAACATAGTATGACTGTAAGTTATAATTGTGGCTTCAATTCCGGTACAGAGATTTAATTATTTTAAAGTAAATTACTGTTAATTCAATACCTGACTTGATATAATAATCAACTTTTCATATTCTGGAAAATGCGTGATTAATCGTTTTTTTAGCTTTCACGCTCTATCCCGCACATAGTAGGGTAGGTAAATGGTACCTGGTTACTTAGTCACTTTGTTCCCATTAAAACACTTCTTCTTCTTCCCCATATTACATCGAATTCTGATATTATATGTAGGCGGAACTCAACGCCGTGCTTAATTTAATTTTCATTGAAAAGAATGAGCCAAGTTAAAAATTCTCCATACATTCTTTTACTGAGAAACTCTAAAAAATATAAGGTAGCATCGTGTTTTTTGTTCTCACGCAACTTGTTTCTATTTTTTCGATACCTGTTTTGTAAAACACCAATTCTCACAAAAAGATTTTAATGTTAAGTAAATAAGGTTTAATTTTGTATGAAAAAACGGTAAATAATTCGTTTGTAAGATATTTCTCCTATTTTATAATAGCTTTTTTTGGTTATTTTTTATATATTTTTTTTGACTACAGGTGCGTCTGAGATCGTAACTTTGGATTATTGACGAGTGATTTTAAAATTTTTGGAATAACTTATCAGATTTATACTAAGAATCTGTATATATATATATTTTGGTTTGTATTGAAAGGTGAAAGTGATAAAAATAGCAATATAGGTAGGTTTTTCTTTGTTTTATGGAAAGACGCGGCAAACGAGCGTACGGGTCACCTGATGGTAAGTGATCACCGCCGCCCTCGGCCCTATGTAACTCCAGAAGAGCTACAGGAGCGTTGCCGGTCTATAAGGTGGATAGAACCCGGCATTACCCAATGCGAAATGCAATGGCCAAAGTCAATACTTCACGCCGGTTTTAAATGCCGGGGGTGGTAATGATCCGGTCGAGTCTGCCCATGCGTGTTGCCATTGCTGACAATGTGACTCTCCCACACGTACTTTAGTCGCCTCTTACGACACCATCAGTACCAGGGTGATCCTATTCTAAGCCATCACACGGCGGTAGGTAGGTAAGCAGAGAGAATTTGGAAACATAGTGTTGAGACTCTCCGGCCAGATCACCATTTTCGCCGAATTGAAGGCATTTCGTGTTGGTGGAACTCAACGTTGCCGTTTTGCCTTATTACTGGAGCGACAAAACAAAAAAATTAAATATTTAAATTAAAAAAATCAAATATTTCATCTATTATATATATTCTACTATGTAGGGACCCACAACCTGCTAAGTTTACAGACGAATTCTTTCGCCGCTACGTCTGTCGCGTACGTATATATGTATATAATATATATACAGTGTAAACTCTTTATCACAAAACTCAAGGGACTGAGCAATTTTAGTCGTAATAAAGAGTTATCATTATATATATAATAATAATAATAATAATAATTCTTTATTGTACACCCAGAGTAAAAAAAAAAACATCACCGAAATACAAGAGAAAAAAAAAAAAAAAAAAAAAAAAAAAAAAATAACTGTACAAAAGGCGGCCTTATTGCTTAATAGCAATTTCTGCCAGGCAACCTTTAGGCAAAGGAAATAGCAAATTAAGATCGGGATAGGGTGCCAAATGTATAGGTTATAAAATAAATAAAAACCGTTATATACATACCATATGATGCACTCGTAATATTATACTGTATCCAAATAATATATACATACAAATATTCATACATATACAAATACATACATACCTACATATATACATACATACATACATACATACATATACATACATACATACATACATACATACATACCTACATATACACATTCAGACAAAAATACAGACATACAAATATACATCTAGAACTACATAAATAAAATGATAGAGAAAGTATGGAAAGCGAAAAAATAAAATAAAAATATATATATATACATACATATATACATATATTTTTTGCATAAGTACTTATCGGGATATAGAATTAATGGGAAATTGCAAGCTCATTATTTATTAGAAAAACGTTCTAAAACAATCCGATCCGCAACTAGTTAAATTATATAAACAAAAACAAAAATACTATTTAAAAACCGCCCACCCATCCAGTTACGTCCGCGGCCACAAGCGTTTAACCAAAAACTGGGTCATGGATGCTGTGTGCACAATAATTTACTCCATATCGCTGAATCAAACTTTTTTTTTATTATAAAAAAATTGTCTATTTCGTATTTTTCATACAAGTTGTTTGAATGTCCTCGTGACAAGTGTATGACTGACTGACTGAATGACGTTTGGGTTTATTAATTATAGGGTAATTTAGGGGGAACTTGGGAACCTAGTGTTAGGACCCTCCTTTCACTTCCCAACTTTTCTGTCGAATTGTTATCATAGTTATCATAAAGAAGAAATTAAAATATAAATAATTCGTAAAATCAGAGATGAAACCAAGCAAAAATTACATTAATATAAATATATACATATTTCGGGATTTTTATGTCTTAAAATATTGTTATAGTTACATAAAACGCGGCGTTAAGTTGCGTTAATAAATTTCACATACTCTTTTTGTTTAATCTGATCTCCGCCTATACTCTTTCACTCTAAGCTTTACAAAGCTACTTGGGAACTTGGGAACTTGGGAACTTAGTGTTAAGACACGCCGTTCCACTTCCGTTCCCCACTTTCCGCCAAATTTGAAGCATTGCGTGTTGAGTGGCGGATCTCAACGCCGCGTTTGCCTTGTACCAGAGCGAAGATATGAAAACATTAAATATTTAAATCGAAAATATTAAATATTTCATTTCCTCGAGTCGGTTACAGTCACACGTTTGTGCCGCTGCGCCATGACAGACCACCAATACTATGGTATTAAATTTAAATTTAAAACGCTTTTCTCATATATGTACTTATAGCTTTTTAGCGGTAAAGTAACGGACATTCTCCATAATGAAAATGAACCTACATCCATATCAGGCTATATGTGCTACTATTTTACATTATATTTAATAAACAGTAATTAGTTTTTAATTCTACAAAATTATTTGATTATTCATTAAACGCAGCGGCCGAGTAGTGGCGCTAGGGAAGCGTGCGACTGTAAACGCTACTGTCTCAATAATCTGGAGGAAAGTGGAGAATGGAAGTATTTCAATGGTGTTTATTTTGACGCCAGGTTCCCAGGTTCCCTCTGCACTACACTACTATATGTACAATGTAAAACTAAATAAAAAAGCTTTTAAATAAAACGGAAAGTCTTGCGTCAAGACTGTATTCTTAATTTCGAGACATTGTACAAGCGGAGCACAACGCCACGTTGTGCCATGCCAAAGTGGTTAAATTATTACTGACATTGTACAAGCGGAGCATAACGCCACGTTGTATCATGCCAAAGTGGGTAAATTATTATTATTTTATACTCTGAAGCGAACGAACCAACAACCATAGCGGTTATAGTCATATGCTCTCCACTGAGCTTCTACGTTCATAATCAACTCACAAAATATAAAAATATCAACATTATAACATAAATGTATATTTCATAGAATATTTCAACTTTGCCAAGTGCAGCTGTTTACTCTGAATGCTTTTATAAATTTCAATTAATTAGCATTAATCTGTAATTACTATGAATATTTCAAAAATATTTTAGTAAGTACTGTGTATTTAGTGAAGAGTACTAAGTAGGTAGAGGGAACTTGGGAACCTGGTGTTAAGATGCTCCTTTCCAACTTCCGTTACTAATTCTGCGTGTTAACCGATGGAACTTAACGCAACGCTCTATAGTTAACGAAGCGAAGAAATTATGAATAATATAAAATATTTCCTTTTTCCAAGCAAGAATCGAACCCGCAACATGTCACGTGTACCCCAAAGCCTCAGTCTGATACATCATTTCATCGTTTACTATAATAATTTCTTTACTAGGAGATAAAGATGAAAACAGTTAAATATTTTTTATATACATACAATGTTCATATTAACTTTATTGATTATTGAACAGTAGCACAAGCTTATGGCTGTAAAAGCGAAAGAACGTGGGTTCGATCCCCACTCTAATATGTTCAAATGAAATATTAATTATTTTAATTTTATCACTATAGTAACAATTTAGCGCAAAGTGGGTAAAAGAACGGAGTGTCTTAACACTAGGTTCCCAAGTTCCCTCTGCCTTCCCTGTCATGTGCGTGATACAGCGTGAAGCTGAAAAAAATATGATCTCAAATATTCTTATGAGCGGGCTTAGAACCCATAACTAATGAAAACGAATTCGTTAAATTACTTAAGAAAAGTCCAAATAACATTCTCATTACAAATATACATCCATACATAATACGTACGCACATATCTTTTCCAAAGAAATAATATATATATATATATATATATATATATATATATATATAATATATATATTATATATATATAATATATATATATCTATATATATATAATATATATATATATATATATATATATAGTATATATATATATATATAATATATATATATATATATATATATTATATATATATATATATATATATATATATATATATATATATATATATATATATATTATATATATATCTATATATATATTATATATATATATATATATATATATATATATTATATATATTATATAAAAAAAAATATATCTATTTATATTGGATCGAACCGAAAACCACTTACTAAAATCATAAATATACAAAAAAAAAAACCATAGCAAAATTTCAGCAACGTTATACATACAAGACGTTCCGCCCGCGAATGAGATACGCAGGCTCCAGGGCTTAGCCCCCCCTCCCCCCCTGGCCCCCGCCGGTGGGTCGTACCCCCGGCACTTGCGTTGAGACGCCGAGCCGGCCGGTCGTGTGACAGTAGCCAGTTCGACACCTGTGGCATCAGTGACGGAATACAGTGAAATATAGTGTTTATTAAGAAAGAAAAAAAAAACTGATAGTGTTGTATTTTAATGTGTGTGCACATAATTTTGGTTGGCAGTGGATTTTTTTGATGAAATGGTAATATATATATATATATTTTTTGTCGTTTGTTTGTTTGTTTGTTAATTATTTTTTGTTTTTATATTATTTAGATAATATCGTAATAGATGTATGATTTGTGGGTAGATTTTGTATTTATATTATCAATTTTCTATATAATGCGGGTAATTTTAAACAGTACGTAGAGAATTAAGCGTCTTTTAGAACAAATCGATACGTTTATATAGACACCTGTCAGAATGGACGTGCTAAAATTTTCGTGTTCCAAAACGAATAATGCTTTGAATAAAGAGATATTTTCTAAGAAAATGTGATATAACAAAATATTTTTCTAAGAGCTTAGCGCTATATCCTGTCACGTATGACGTACATATAGGGAACCTTGGGAACCTAGTCATAAGACACTCCGTCCCCTTAAAGCCTACAACAAAGTAATAAAATTATAAACAAATATTTAAATCAAATTGTTTTATATAATTTTAAAGCTCAATTTTTTTAGTTATAACTTTTATGGTATTCATATTTTAGTTAAGGGTAGGTGAAGAAAAAAATATAGTGACTGAACATTCCTTTATTCTCTATCCACCCACTTCACAGATTTTGTTTGATAACCGCGTTTAGAGCTGCTAAAGACACAAAAATATTTTTTAAAAATAAATATTTTAAGGCGGGTACAAACGTGAGACTGTAAACGCGACATATTGAAAACTATTCTTTGATCTCAACTCGGCGAAAATAATTTATATATAATTTGATTTCTTCATTCTGGTAATAAAGCAAAGCGCGGCGTTGAGTTACGCCACTCAACTAACAATCTTCAAGATCGGTAGAAAGTGGAGAATAATAATATCTTAAGGGGCGGGAGGGTCTTGATATGGGTCCCCAAGGTTTCTCTGTTCAGTTTTCTAAAAAAACTTAACATTAAAAAAATATTTTTTATTACATTTCATAGACTGTTTATATATACAAAAAAAATAAATGCTAAAGTTTTAATATACATATTTTATGCACATTTGTATCAAACTGGAATATTGAATATAATTTGAATAAAATAATAATAATAATCATAATAAAACTTATATATTGCTATACTATATTAACAATATAACCAGTTTCACGGCTATTCCCGCAAGAAGCGGGATAGAAAAGGGTACGTAGTGTTACGACGCTTTATTCTTTACTTCGTAGCCTTCCTATTCGCTCTTTACCATTTCAATATTATGTTGAGAGGCGGAGCTCAACGCCGCGGCTTGTTCACTGAAGAAAGTGAATTAAATTAATTTGAATATAATTTTTTCGATATAAATTAATATATATTAACATTTTGTAAATGATTTTACACGATTTTTTAAAACTTTTTATTTTTAATTATTTAAACAATAATGCTTTTGATAAACTTTTTTGTAACAACTCAAATAATGTAAAAAATTTTTTGTGCAAAATAATTTAAAGTATTTTTTGTCTTACAAGTTATATACAAGTTTAACTCAAATTCGGCGGAAAGTGGGTAACGGAAATGGAACGGGAGTATCTTAACATTAGGTTCCCAAGTTCCCTCAGACCCCTACCCTGCGATGTGCGGGAAGCTGAGTAGTGTAGAGTTAAAGTTATATATACTACTATATTTAATTTTTGTGGGTCCTAAATTGAGGTTCGTGTATGGGCAAGTTATATTCTCACTATCATCACATTATTTCATTAGCATTTGTTACAATTCTTCTTCCACTTCTTCTTTATTGAATTGGCTTAGAACTAGAAAATCTTTAATAAAAGGTAGTGATTAATCACTATACAGTGTGTTCTAAAAGTATTATATAGATTACAACAAGCAAGCAAAATTTTAAATTTATGATTCAAGCCTTAAAAATCAACACCTCATCTTGGCAAAGTGGTTGTAGCTCTTAAATTACTGATTCGATTTTCATATCTAAAAAGCACCACGAGGTACAAGGCTTTCGAACGCACGTCATAGACAAAGACACAGACACAAGGAGAGACAGGTTAAATTAATAGCACCCCTTTTTCTTATCGGGGGCTTAATATTATTTATTTTCATTAAATACATATTCACATCATAATAAAAGTATTTTGATATACTTTTAATTTGTTTTTCGCATTTATAACTTAATGTTATACAAGCGTACCTTTGTTTATCCTGCAATATGCGGGATACAGCGTGAAGCCGATATAAATAATACAAAAATACATATTTTTATAAAAGTGGAACGGAGTGTCTTAACACTAGGTTCCCAAGTTCCCTCTGCCAACTCTGCCATGACAACAAAAAAAATCAATGTAACGGGACTTAAACCTGTGTATCTTGAACAGTACTTGTAACATAAACATAATGCCAAAGTTGATAAATAGTACATGAAGAATGAAGTAACACTTAGATCTCACTTTCACGCTGTATCTTCACGCGTATCACGCTTATCCCGCTGAATTCAGGATAAGCGTGTTAAAAAAACTCATTAATAAAACTTTTTTTATATATACAATACAGCGGAAGACGTACAGATTCACGCTTCCTGCACTTTTACGATTTCAATCACGACCATATTGCTCTTTAGTTAGTATTGATTATAAAAACCTACAAGTTTTCATTTGACTAATTTTATTTGGTATTCTTTTTCTACTTAATAGCTTGCTGGTGGAAAATTATTCGGTGATAGTCTTGGGTTCAAATTAAATTCAATTATTTATGTATTTTTAAAACCAACATTTAATGTGTAAATTTGTTTAGTTTGTTCTTAGAAAAAACTATACTTAGATATTAGTTATATAATTATAACTTTCTATTTCCCAAATCGGAAATGTCGAAATAATATCAAAGTATAAGAAAAATTTAAAATAATCGTTTTAGAAAAGAGTTAAGATGTTTAAAATTGCGACACCACTGCCCTTAACGTTGGAAAACATTTTCTTTGTATCTACTGAAGATTAATTTATGAAATTTTATGTGTCCATCCACAGTTTATTATTGTATATTATACTCGTATATTTAAGATGTTTTGAAATATTTTTAAGCGGCAGTAAAATAAGTTTTTATGCTAGCACCCACCAAAATTATGTTATTTTTTTTAACTTCACGCTGTGTCCCGCACGAGGCAGGGTACGCAGAGGGAACCCGGGAACCTAGTGTTAAGGCACTCCATTCCACTTCCGTTCCCCACTTTATTATATGTTATATATGTATGTTATGAAAGTATAAATTAATATATAAGTTTCAAACTACTAATAGGCTAAAAATATTGTTACTACCAAGAACTATAACTATATGAGGTAATTTTTTGTAGCGGCCTTACGTGGCACAGCGGCACAAGCGTGTGACTGTAACCGACAGGTTGTGGGTTCGATACCGACTCGAGTAAATGATATATTAATATTTCCAATTTAAATATATAATATTTAAATTTCTTCGATGTGGTGTAAAACAAAACGCGGCGTTGAGTTCCGCCACTCAACACGCAATGCCTCAACAATGCAACACGGAAAGTGGAGAACGGAAGTAGAACGGAGTATCTTGAAACTAGGATACCAAGTTCCCTCTGCCTACCCTGCCATGTTCGGGATACAGCGTGAAGCTGAGTTGAGTTAAATGTATTGTTTTGTTTATGTTTAACATTGTGTCGCATGTATAAGGATAGGCGGAGAGAACCTGGCAACTTAGTTTTAAGATACTCGTTCTAAAATACTCCCAATCACCACTTTCCGCGGAACTAAACGCCGCGACTTACCTCATTTTTTCTATTTGCCTTATTATTATACTTCAAGTGGCGATCGAACCCACAACCTGCCTTGTTAACAGCGTATGTTAGTGACACTACGCCACGACGGGTTTAAATAAAATAAAAAAATCTTTCCCAATTGATATCACAATTTGTATCGTATCTATATTTTGAAAATGTGCCAGAACTGCTTACAAGGCTTGTCTCATAGGACAGACAACATTGACGTTTTGATATATAGATTTATAAATCTTCGAACTATTTCTCAATAAACTGTAACGTCTATAAAATTCTTCCGTTACTTCGTGGCGGACGTATCGCACAAAAGTAACTACTGGACGTAGCAAGCTGAAAATTGTTTTGTAGGTAGAAAGCGGGATTCTCCATTTTACGTGGAAAAGTTCACTCAAATAAAAGTGCGGGAAAAGACTTAGATACTTATCAGCTTCACGCTGTATCCCGCATACGGTAGAATAAGGAGGTGGTTCTTGGGAACCTAGTGTTAAAATACTATTTTTAAAAAGGTAGGTAATGTCAGTATTTTGGTTCTCCATTTTCCGCCAAATTTGAGCCATTTTGTGACGCAATTAAACACTCGTTAACTCGTTATTAGAGTGTGGAAAATGCTATAATTAAGTATTTTATTCTATAATTGAGTACAAGGTTCCCAGGTTCCCTCTATTTAACCAATAAATTAAATTAAGCGTTAAGCTGATCCAATTTTACTCTACTTGTCTTTATAGACATAACGTATACATTGATGTACATATTCTCTCTAGTACCTACATACTTGGTGATGAATTTTTTGCATATTATAATCTCGTTCAAAGTATTTTTGTCTCCTTAAAAAAGGCATTATCAGCTTTTAAAAAGCTTACTGCTTAAGGAATATAATATTTAACATTTTTAATTTTCGTAAAAAAAAATATGTGCGGCTATGGTAATAGGTTCGATTCTATTCTATCGTTTTTAACATACAGATCTATGCGTATGCAAAAGGAACCTGGGAACCTATAACTTCATAATAAATGCATATTATAATAGTCGCAGAACTCGACGCCGCGCATTGTTCACAAGATTAGGAGAAGAGAAAATAACAAAAATAAGATCTATTCTCTGCCAAAAGAGCTATAGAAATTGAACCAAAAACGTTCGCATTAACAGTAAAAAGCCCTGCCACTGTACCATAGTGACTTGAAATTAAATTATTCATACGTATCAGATAAAACGTAAAAGGGGGCGTCGTTTTATCGAGAATATGGTCACAGTCGAAACAATAATCCATTAGGGTATTTATTACATGATAAGCTTACGTCAACGTGGTTCAGTGGTAAATATATTAATATCGGGAACCTTATGTTAATATAATTCACTTTTCTCAGCTCCACGCTGTATCCCGCACGAGGCAGGGTAGGCAGAGGGAACCCGGGAACCTAGTGTAAAGACACTCCGTTCCACTTACGTTACCTACTTTCCGCCGAATTTGAGGCATTGCGTGTTGAGTGGCGGAACTCAACGCCGCGCTTTGCCTTATTACCACTTTCAGATCAGAGCATGATTTTCAAGACATTGCACGGTTTTGGAATGCAACGCCGTGTTGTGTCAAATAACTAATAAATAGATAAAATGTTATAGTTTCTTTTTTAAAATCCTTCTTGTAGCTCTGGAGGTTATTATTCAAACAAACGAAACGTTCTAAACGTGAAGCTGAGTTAGTGAAAGTGATTTTCTCCCAAATTTGTCTATATTGGACTCCATTCTGAATCAAGATTTAAAAATCTGAGAGACGAGAGAGAGAATATTGACATTTATTTATATTTTTTTTTAGCTTCTCGCATATAGCAGTGTAGGCAGAGAGAACTTGAAAATATAGTGTTTAAAAACTCCGTTCCGTTTACCACGTACCGCCGTATAGGCATTGCTTGCTGAGATACGGAACTCAACGCCGCGCATTAACTGCGTAACCCAACGTCACACACTGTACCACTTTAGCGTAACACCATCGTATGTCCTACTTCCGATCAACTTTCTACATTTAATATAAAATTTAAATTTTTATAACATATTTACAAATATCGTGGGAATGAGACGAGATTAAAAAATAAGATGCTTAACCGCAACCGGTTGGTGCCAGGATGCTTGCATCCGCTCGGGCAGGTTTTGTAAGGTGTATTATGTTTAGATTTACTTTTATAACATCTTCACGCTGGATCCCGTATGGCAGATTAGATAGAGGGAACTTGGGAACCTTACTAAGTTCCCAAGTTCCCTCTGTATAATCTGCCTAAGGTTCTCATTAACACACTTCCGTTCCTCACTTTTTCTAGCTTTCGAAACTTTGCGTGTGGCAGAATCGGCACCGGTATCCCGTATGGTAGATTAGACAGAAGGAACTTAGGAACCTTACTAGGTTCCCAAGTTCTCTCTGCCAATTCTACCTAAGTTACTTCTTTCCCACAGCCGTTACTCACTTTCTGCCGATTTTGAAAAATCAGAGCTAAAAAAATCTTTAATATTTCATTACATCGAGCGGGGATCGAACCCATAACCTTTATATATAGAATAATGCACTTGTTACTAACGCCAGGTCAGGCTTTATTTAATTATTTAAACAATCTTAATTTATTTATTAAATAATCATAAATTATACAATTCAGTGGAAATTGAGGAACAAAATAGAGTGTCTCAGCACTAGGTTCCCAATGTTCCCTCAGTCTATCCAGCCATGTGCGGGATACAGCGTGAAGCTGAGTGTAGCACAAGTATACATTTTAATTGCCTATTTAATATTAGTTAGAGATTATAGTACAAACTACACAAAATAATAGTACCAAGATATTTTGCCTTTCCCAGGATTAGTGAGGTCTTACTGTGATAATTTCATTTAAATCCCCGAATTAATATCATTATATAACTGTGTATTTGTTAAATTTATAATCTGTTTTCATGTAGAAATTATGTATATTATATGGAATATTTCATAAATCATGGGGCTGGAATTCGGCGGAAAGTGGGGAACGGAAGTGGAACGGAGTGTCTTAACACTAGGTTCCCAAGTTCCCACTGCCTACCCTGCCATGATACAGCGTGAAGCTGAGTATCATAGGGCTGTGTTATAGGTTTGATTCCTACTTGAGGAAATTTAATATTTGAAATGTCCGTTTCTCGCTGTGTTCCTCCACTCAACACACAATCCTTCGGTGAAAAGTAGAGAATGGTAGTGTTTTGATGGAAACGAATCATCCTAACGATAGGTTCCCAAGTTCCCTGCTTACATATCAATTACTAATAATAATATAATTTTGAAATTGAGTCGTTATAAGACAACATATAAACGTATTCTTTATTATGTTGAGAAAGACTTAACACATATACACCTAATTCAAACACGTTACCTGTTACTCGGCGTAACTGAACGCCACGACCGCAACTACTAAACGAACTTTCTGTTACTCGGCGTAACTTAACGCTACGACCGCAACTACTAAACGAACTTAGATGAACCTTTAGATATTAATACAAATACAAAAACATTTTTTAGAACATTTTAGAATTTATCTATAATAATTTTAAATTTAAGCGGGCGAAGCCGCCAAAACGCTAGTATTAATATAAATGAGACTCGGATATATTATAAAGCCATAAATAATAGAAGACGAATTGTCGAGACAAAAAGAAAAAACGTTACCAAATGTTCGTAGCACATGGTGTAGACGCACGTGCTGGCTTGCGGTGGTCGTTTTGTGTATTTTAGATTGTATTAAGTTATTTTTACATGTAATTTTTTAATCTATATGTTTATTTAAAGGTCTATCGTAAAAATTTTTAGTGTGAAAGGCTGTAGGTTCGATTTCTACTCGAGGAATTAAGTATTTAATTTTCCGTTTTCTTGTCTTTGAAAGACAAAAAAACGGAACGGGAAACGGAAGAGGTAAGGTGTTGTTGGTTTTCGCCACTCAACTATCAATACCTTCAATAACGGAAGTGTTTTACTGGGAACGGATTTTGAGTTTTATCACTAGGTTCCTAGGTTCCCTTTGCTTACTTTACCATGTGCAGGATACAGAGTTACAAGTTGAAAAAATAATAAACTATCAATTTGAATAAAATGTAATGTTATAAAG